>OX463756.1:91407333-91649833 GCA_949824845.1 Rhingia rostrata | reverse complement strand
TTTCGACTCGTTGTTGGATCGTATATCTTTCCATCATGAAATGGCAAACCTTACTGAAGAGAAATGTCAAAAGAGCAGCAAGAAATATGGCGTCTTTTGCTGACCCTGTCGCTCAACTTTTGTAGCGTCCCTGTTGAAAAACCTGTCCAAGTTTTGCAGAGCTTAAACAGGAAATACAGAAACTAAAGCCTTAATGAGCCCCTGGTTATGGCCAGATTACAGAAGAACTTCTTAAAATATTCCCTCAGAGAGCATTAATCAAGCTTTTTTTCATTATAAATGCCACAATCAGATTGGAATACAAGTGTGGAGAATAGAGGGATACTGAATATATCTCCAAATATATTTAACTTCCCATAGAGCCCGGTGGAGTAAGAAGTGAAAAGTGGACGTGGTAATAACAAACAAATTACATATTTTTTAGCTTATTTTTTATATCTTCTTTTTTAATTCCCTTATGTACTACAGTATTTGCTTATTTTAACTTAATCTAACATTAAGATATTGAATTCATTAATAATGAAATTGCTTTGCTGGTTTAATTTTAGAAAAAGACCCCATATAATAAAGCCAGTGGAAAGTCACGGAAGTGATTATGGTTCTAAAATCGGGAAAATCATACAATGGAATATTTTACTTCTTCCGAAGTTTTTGAAAGGATATTACTCGGTCACGTGCAATAGGTGTACCTCAAGAAAGGATCCCTGGAACACTCTTGTACCTTCTACTCACTCGTGATATCGTGAACAAACGATACAATATTTGCTAAGTTTGCTGACGATAATGCTGTACTTGTGAAACCAATATATAACAAAAAATCACTTTTACCTAGCGTACAAACCCTCAAACGGAAATACAATTTGCTTGTATTTCTATATACGGTTCGAGTACAAATGAAGAGAAATATCTCGGAATGACACTCGATGCAAAATTAAAATTACAGTCGCATGCAAAACAGAAATGCGAACAACTTGAAAATAAGTACAGACAACTGTCCTGGTGGCTCAGAAAATATTCGAAGCTTAACCTTGATAACAAGTTGCTATGTATTATATTTACCAGCAAGTGCTAAAACCGGTTTGGACCGATGGGATACAACTACTGGATTACATCAGTGAAACGAATTTACACATTTTGCAAACTTTTTAAAACAAAATGTTAAGATCATTCATCAATGCGCCGCGCCGGTGTAAATATGGAATGAAGAGATCTGAGTATTCCGCTGTTAAAAAAAGTTTATTATTGCGTCGTCTTCAAAAACTAAACCCTTTGACGGCGATATAAATTGCGGAAAATTTGGAACTCTCAAAGAAATTACAAAATGACACGTGGAGTTAAAGGTATAAAGGCTGAGTCGATCCGTACACTTTGAAAGTATCCACATTTTTTTCTATATGTTACAAACTTAATATCAAAACTAATAGATATACCACTATGTGATGGGGTATAAAAAAGGTTGTGGTTTAGTTAGTCAAAATCTCCATCTACTGTTAGTACTTGCACATAGTGTCTATGGAAAGAAAATATTGATATATTACACTATAATGTAATATATATCTACATTTTTGAATGTAATTTCTTAAAAATTCACTTATATAAAACGAAACTGCGCACCCGTTTTTTTTTACAGAAAACTCGAATAGCGGATTTTTGAAGTTATTCTAAATGCAAAACTAATGTTTATTCATTTTGAACTATATTGTCTAGTTTAATAAATTGATAATCGGCAATAATATATAATAGTAATAAGTTTAATATCTCTTTTTAGGTTTGTCTAACATTATGCCATATGAACGCATTCACTAATTTTTGTTTCAAATTCAGTTTCAAGAATTCTTATAATCATAAGTTCAAGTCGACCACCCACTGACCCACGTTTCGTGGGTCGTCCTGCACCTATGCCAATCGTTAAATAGCCTTTCTCATCCTATCGTTAAAATAAACATCCTTAGAAATGTGGTTGAAATGTTTACTTATTTTTACAAATCCTGACTCAAATAAGCTATGACAAGTGATATAAAATCGCATTGATACGAGAACGCACAACAAACTTCGCGCAATTTAAAATTAGATATTTACAGATGAGAATTAGATATTGACATTACCAAACTATTTTCATCGATTTCTTTAATTCTGTACCGAAAACCACCCACAAAATGGGCTTGGCAAAAATCGTTGTATGGACGAAATATAGATATTGTGATTTTTATTTTATTTTATTATTTTGTTCAGACACTTTTTTAAAATTCCTTACGGTTTGATCAAAAACAGATTGTTTTGAAAAGTGGGTGTGGCAGTAGGTGGGTTTTGAAAATGCTTGTATTCAAAGAGTTTGTGTACCAAAATTCATCATTCTAGTTAAAAATTTAAGAACAGAAACTGCTGATAGACGGTTTGACAGACATGGCTTAATAAACTCAATCCGCTGCGAAATTGTTTTTTAAAATCCTGTAACCTTCCCATAATCAAAAAAAAAAAACATCTCAAAAAGTCTTTAACAACTTTTGTTATAATGATGAGTATGGCCGTGACCGGAATTTGATTTTTTACGTACTTGCATGCATGAACAAAGATATCATTTACCAAGTTTCATCACCCTGTCTTAAAATTTCCGGGTGGGCTAAGATACGTGTACGTTTTCTTTTGACATGGCTTTAAACCTAATATGAATTTAGTATTGATAATGACATGTTCTTAGTATCTTAATCAGAAAACGTTTTCTTAAAAAAAAGTTTTTTATAATGAAGTTTTTTGATCGAGGGCGGAGTCAAATAGCTAAATGTCCATAGTAAGCTCTCCAGCCTATCTTAGCTTGATATATTAAGCCGTACAAAATGATGACGCACAGACAGCCTTACGGGCGGACAGATATTTGTCAAAACAAGTGAGCTCCTATTGGTCGATCGAATCGTCCGTCCGTTTGGGTCTCACCGTGTTTTAATCCACATATTTAGTTTATAAACAACACTTTAACAAAACAACGTTGAGCATAAATACAGTATGCCTGAATGCATGACTACCTACTATATTAATTTTAGAGTTATCGAGGAAATAAAAATATATAATAATTACATTTTTTTTAAATATCCAGGAGCTCGTAGATGCAACCCTTACCAATGTCACTCTTTTTGTTCATCGAACATAAAAGGCTTATGATGGCAAACTAGGAATTTATACGGATTTGGTGTTGTCCAAGTACTCGCCACTTAGTGTCAACCCTCGTTCTCAAACATTAAACGGCTCCGAAGGAAAACACGGCCATGAAATTTCCTCTTAATTTCTCAGACGTGTTAGTAGTTGCAAATATTTATGGAAGATTGTACACGTGTTGCTAACTCTGAATTTTATAGATTCCGCGAAGGAATCACATATAAATCTTTTTTCATGTATAATATTTTTATTGTTATCGAATGTTTTGATCAGTTTGTTGCTGACCTTTATTGCGCAGTGATAATCCGTCACTGACAGTCTGCACTTACGGACGAGTCATTTCAACAGGATTTCTTCCATTCGCTCATACCCGAAAAATGTCGATAGCATTTCCTTTTTCTGATTCTGCACAATAAAGATAGTCTCCAGGATATCAGTATAGTAATATCTCCTCTATAGTAGCTTAGGGCCTCCGCTTCTTGTTCAACTGCACATCTTGTGTTAGTGTTGTATTCGGCACTGTAGTCAAGAACTGGGCGCTTAGAGAAGCTCTATACAGCGAATTCTCACGAAAGACTTGAAACTTTGTGTTTACAAAGTTCAATTGACTTAAGAACTGAAAACTACAAAGAAAGAAACGGACTACTGTTTCTTCTGTTAAATTCGCAGAACTTTCAAGATGGGTGGTGTATAATTTTATATGTTGATTTTAGCTGGGATTTAACGCGCAATCTTCCACTCAACAGGGAAAGTCTTTACAACTTAACCGCGGCCACCCACAAGCATCCGTTTTGTGCATATTTTGGGCTGGAGGTATTATCAAACCACTCATCTTCGAAAATGCGGCTGGCATAGGTATTTCAATTTAATGAAAACAAGCCTATGACCACCAACGCCTTGAAAGTGGAAATTGGACAGTGTTTTAATGATATTCAGCCACATTTATACGAGCCGTCCATATGAAATTTCAATAAAACAGTACGTACTTGTCAGTACAGCCGTGGCGGCCATTTATCCGATAGTCATTTCATACATATCTAACCCCAACAAAAAATTAAGCTTTCTAATTAAAAATTCGTATTTTCTATCAAAATTACATTTTGCGTTATGTGACACCCTATCAAAACAAACAATCATTGAACCAGTTAACTTAATTCAAGTCAAAAATGTAATTCAGTCCATTTGCCAACCTTTAATTTTTCAACGTTAAATTTCTAATATTTTGAGTGTTCACTTCATAGGTACGAGCGGGTATAAATTAGTCATGCCAAAAATGGGTTCGCTCATTATAAAGCACTAACAATCAAGCACATAGAATCATTCACCACCCTCGCAACACATTACTCACACCTTTTGGGTTTTAGTAACGAGACAATCAAATACGTCTACCTACCTAAAGCATGTTAATTCAATTAACTATAAGGTACAGCGTCAACGGCATTTGGCGAAAGTCTGGAATATCCTTTATTTTTGGAATCCACCCGCTTTTCCACATCTCAAACCCATTATAGTTTACCGCATATTGAATTAAACTACCGAGACTAACACCTCCACCCAAGGTAGCACGCAATGTGTCGATGTTAGGTATATATTCGACTGTCTTGTTAACACATTCCGCACATCCTGACTGACAGAAACTGGTTTCCTACCCATACCACAGACTTTATTCTGATTAATTCCATCTTGACTTTGACATAATTTCATAAATTGACAAAATATTTTTGAAAAATTATTTCAAGTAGCTACGCGTATTTAGGTATGGCTAATGCCTCATGGGTTCAGTTTTCCTAGAGCAGCGACATATACAACCTGATGGATACACATTTTGTTCCTCAAAGAGTGTCAGTGGAAAATTTTGTTAGAAACAAGTTGGAACAACTTCTTGGGAAATTTTGCGTGCCTGTTTGTCATGCATATTCAAAAGATCATTAGGTATGCAAATGTTGAGCACTTGAATTAGATTAGAAAACCACAAACTTAAGGTATCCTCATCATGTGCTTTTGTTTCGGGTTTGTTAGCAGTTGTTGCTTTCTTGAGTGTCCTTACAGTCAGTGTTGTCGCCTTTTGGTTACCCACTCTCTCGTGTGCAAGTGGCTGCAAAAGAGAATATTTAATACTTGCCTCATTGTATCTGATTGTCTACGGGAAGTTGAAGTTCTTTAGATAAAAATTCCGATTCCACTGATTTACAGAAGCGTTCGGAACCTTCCGCCCAGTTAATTAATGGTTCCTTTATCTTTCGTCCTGAATTTGTTTGCAACTTTAATAACGCTTTAGCGAGATTCCAATATTAATAACGCTTTAGCGGGATTCCGAAAATACATTTTTGATGATGAGTTTTGAAATATGTAAATAATGGGTTTAAGGGATGAAGATTTATTGACAGAGTTTTTATTCGTGGGCAGGTAAAAACCTCTTCAATAAGATTTGGAGGACCACGGATAGTTGTAATTTTAGCGTTGCTGAAAATAATGGGCAAGAAGATTTAAGTTAATCTTTAAATATTTTTAAAAGTACCGCGATGCCATCAAAATTATTCGTGGCATTTTTGTACTCTCTCCGATATCTAAGGGTATATTAGTTTTTTCATTACTTTTGTAATATATACAAGTAATTTCAAGAGATGGGATGGGATGATATAGGGTAATCAACGATCCACACAGCTGATTGTAGCCTTCTCATATGTTCTCCTTTTTCAGGGTTGGTGAATATCTTTCATAGGCAATATGAGAGCAGTCTCATAGTAGTGTCAGATTCTTACTGATTAAAATTCTAAATTAATGCAACTAAGGTAAATCATAATAAGCAATTTTTCTATTGCGTATTAAAAACTATTGCATATAATTTATTGTCTTACCCTCATTTACAGTTAAACCCATTTTGCCGCTTCCTTATCTATACTAGCAACAGTGGCTATGACATCACGTTATGTGATGTCAATATCGTCGTCGTATGCTAGTAGTTGCACCGATTTTTGGAAAATTGTGCCTCTCTTTGCACAAACCTCTCAAAAAACAAATTGAAGAAGTCACAAGAAGTCGCATCGCTTGAGGTCGTGTCCGACCTTGATGGAGCAGCTGGAATTCTTTATCGTCATCCTTCACAAACGGACGAGTTAGGGTGATATAACAAAACTTGACATGTGTCTCTATAGTTCGTCTCCATAAATGCTGTTGTATGCGGCTTTGAAATCGATGAAGAGGTAATGGATATCGATTCGGACTTAGATTTTTTCCAGAATATGCCGAAGATTGAAAATTTAATCGGTTGTGGACTTTCCAGGCCTAAAACCACACCGATAAAGTTACGGCAGATAGGATCTACTTGGCGATGTTGATGGGGCTTATGCCTCTGTAGTTGGCGCCTTTCAAAGGGCCTCCTATTTGTGGATTCTTCAAGCATACTTTCATACCACCAGATGTGATTTATGAGCTGGTGGATGTTACTCACCACGTTATCTCTGCCGGATTGAAAAATCATCCGGAAGGCCTTCATTTTCCATAGCCTCATTAACATTGAGTTTAAATATTGCAGTTTTCGCAGACGTTGCCAATATTTCTGCCTGATAGCGGAATGTTGTTCGTAATCGCCGTTTAACAATCTGCAGAAGTGGTTCTTCCATATCCTCAGCATCGACTTTGTCTCAACAACGATATTTCCTTGTTAATCCCGACAGGACTCTGTTCGAGCCTCGTATCCTTAGCTTTGACGTCTTACACTCTGGCCTCTCTATATCCACGATCGCGCGCTTTTCTTGTTTTTTTTTCTCTTCTTTCTGAAAGCATTTGTTCTGCCCTTATTCTTAGTCTACAGAGCTCAATTACAGCTCTGGTCTTCACCTGCAGCTTAGCCTTGTAATAGGCCTCGTTCTTGGTTGCAAGCATTAGTCGACATTCCTCATCAAAACAGGGGTTTATTGCTGGTGGGCGCGAGAAACCTAGCGCATCTGTTGCGGATGATCTAATGGCCTGTTTGCATTGTTGCCATTGATCTTAGATCTTCGGCCACTTTTTGGATGATATTCTGTTATTGTGTCCTCTGAGTATTGTTGGTGGATCAGTTGTTCCAAGCAAGCATCTGCATTTTTGTTTAAATATCATTCGCCAAATCTGAAAATTCCGATGATTAATAATTGGGTCAAAAAGTAATTATATGAAAAAGTTGTACTTGTAACCAGTTATCTTATATACAGAAATGTAGTGTGTATATCTTTAATTTTGGCCTTTCTGTATTTTGTTTTTTTTTGAGAGAGTAGATTTTTGGGATTACATTTCTCGGAATTCCGTCCGACTCTAGTCTTGAAACTTTGTGTGAGTTCATAAGCCATTAAAAGGTGTGTTTTCGTGAGATTTCGCTACCAAGTAAAGTAAGATTTCATATGGAGTACAAATAAAACAAATGACTTTTAATTTACCTTTTTATGTAAAGCAGAATTGAGTTGGGATAAGCAATATATCTCATGCAACATCAGGAAGCGCTGAATACAACTTTTTGAGTTTCTGATTTTGGTACCCCTTACATAGATTGACATTTCTTGTGTTTGGTTGAAAGAAAATGGATTGCCACAGTGGGAAAACTTTTTAAAACTCGTGTCAAAAACTATGTACACAAAATGCAAAACTAATTTATTTACTGGAATAGCGTATGTTATTATTTTAGCTTGTTAAAATGAGTATAACAATTATGATCCAATTTTTTTAATATTGAAAAATTGTAAGATTTTTGGGAGACAGTTTTTTTATCAATTCTTTGACTTCGAGTTGAGTTGAGCCTTTAACAGTCCTCTGTCTAAACTCAACGGAAATGTTATCTTTGACTTTTCTGAAACACTTCTAAGAAAACCAGCTGCCAATTTTTGCGTTTTGGAAAGATCTTACGCCAATAGAACGATACTAGAATTTACATCGAAGTTTCATCTTATTTAGACGATAGTTTTCAAGAAATATAGTTTTTATCTATTATTGTTCGTTTACTTTATTAAACAGTTTTTAACATTTAAAAATCAATAAAGAAAACAGTTTTAAACAAATATATTTTTGCTGAATACTTAAATATTTCAATAAAAAAAACATTGTTTTAGTTGATCTTTTCTTTTTTTGGTCCAATGTTCTTGCAGTTTTTTAAAAAGCTTTGTATAGCTTGGTCGTTTCCTCTTTGAACACAAAAGAAATCATTAGAAAATATGTATTTCAACACATGATTCTGAAACACCCTGTGTACCAATTTTTTTAAGACTCACGAAATTTATAGATGTGAGTTTCGCCTTTATATTAGTAAAAAAAAATTATGATTTTCGCAATCCGAAATGGAAAAGGACACACTATTTATTTTGACTACTAACGTCATCTGATTGCGAGTAGGCAAACCAATCTTCAAATATTAAATAGCAGATTGAGTTTGGATCGTACTGTTGAGAATCTTTTACTTTGCTTAGCAAAATTCTCACGAAAACACACCTAATATCAGTAGCATTACTTAAATTGAGTGGGATCGAAAGATGTCATCATCAAAAATATTTGTTGTTTGTTTCTAAGATTCTTATAATTAAAACAAAAACCATGATTGATAATGATCCCGCTCATGACCCCGGAGTCTTGAGCGGGGCTTAAACAAATTTAGAAATTATGGAGTCGAGATCAGTCAAGATCAAGTCATGATCATGTTATTTTTTTAAATTTGTTTAAGCCCCGGTCATGACTCCGGGGTCATGAGCGAGGTCATGATCAGTCATGATTGTTGTTTTCATTTGAGTCATGATCATGATCAAACATTTTTGATCATGACGTGTTCGGTCATGACTTTTTTTCTAAACTTTTTTAAGCCCCGCTCATGACTCCGGGGTAATGAGCCAGGTCATGATCAGTCATGTTTTTGGTCATAATTTGAGAAATCTAAGAAATTTTATAAATTCCAAGTCACACATTTATGATCGCAAATGTCATGATCAAAAATATTTGTTGTTTGTTTGTGATTCCAATAACTAAAACAAAAATCATAAGTGATCATGACCTCGATCATGACCCCGGAGTCATGAGCAGGGCTTAAGTCAATTGAGAAAATTTAGAGTCTTGATCAGTCATGATCAAAATATTTGATGATGAGCATTTTAAAATTAAATTAAAAAAAAAACGCTTTAAAATCTCCCTTTTTTGGTTTTAGAATGTTGTTTCGATTTTAGAAATTTACGAAATTTTATAAATTCTACGTCACGCGGGTCATGATCAAACATTTTTGAATTTGACGCGTTCGATCACGACTGTTTGACTTTAAATTTATAAAATTTATAAATTTATCAGATTTCTCAAATTAAAACAAAAATAATGACTGATCATGACCTCGCTCATGACTCCGGGGTCATAAGCGGAGTTTAAACAATTTTAGAAAAAAATGTTTTTAAAACCCACATTTTTTAAATTTTAAAATGTTTGTTTTAATTTTTAAAATTTAAGAAATTTTTCTAGCTCACGCGAACATGTTTAAACGTTTTTAATCATGACATGTTTTGTTTTTTAAGCCTCGTTCATGACTCCCGGGTCATGAATTTCTTGAATTTCTAAAAATTACAACAAACATTTTAAAACCTAAAAAATGTAGATTAAGAGCGTTTTTTTAATTTTTAAATACTCATCATCAAATATCTTGATATCTGATCACGACTCTAAATTTTCTAAATTTTTTTAAGCCCCGCTCATGACTACGATGGCATGAGCGAGGTCATGATCAATCATGATTTTTGTGTTAGTTATAGGAATCTTAGAAACAAAAACCAAATATTTTTTATCATGACTCGGGAGTCATGAGCGAGGTCAAGATCAGTCATGATCAGTCATGATTTTCGTTTTAATTTGAGTCATGATCATGATTTGAATTTAGTTTTTACTAACAAGAACGCAGTAGTCTTTGTATGAAAATTGCATTTGCCCACATCAGTTAACCAGAAGGCTTATTTTGTTAGTTGGTATTACAGCCGACCATCATTTGCCATTTCAAAGTGGTCAGTATGAGTATAGTTTCGCAACGACATATAACAATAATCTGATTTTGAATATAAATTCAATTTTGTGGAATGATATTCTTGATCTACATATTTCCATATATCTGTAAATATCACTACGTACCTTATTATTATTATTAAGTTATTTATTTATTTACTTAATTATTTTTTTAATTTATTTATCTAGTCAATAGTATCGCTATATTATTATTAATTATATTTATTATTATTTATATTATTATATATATTCAAATTGAAGGTTTTTTTCGTATTTTCCTTCAGTATTATTATATTTTCCTCGATGTTAATTGCTCAATTATGTTTAAAATCATGTTTCAGAAGAAAGATACATATTATCATATCTCTGTATTGTAAAATGTGTGGTAACTAACCTATTGTAAATTTATATACGAAATAAATATCTATCTCTCTATAAGTGATCATGACCTCGATCATGACCCCGGAGTCATGAGCAGGGCTTAAGTCAATTGAGAAAATTTAGAGTCTTGATCAGTCATGATCAAAATATTTGATGATGAGCATTTTAAAATTAAAAAAAAAAAACGCTTTAAAATCTCCCTTTTTTGGTTTTAGAATGTTTGTTTCGATTTTAGAAATTTACGAAATTTTATAAATTCTACGTCACGCGGGTCATGATCAAACATTTTTGAATTTGACGCGTTCGATCACGACTGTTTGACTTTAAATTTATAAAATTTATAAATTTATCAGATTTCTCAAATTAAAACAAAAATAATGACTGATCATGACCTCGCTCATGACTCCGGGGTCATAAGCGGAGTATAAACAATTTTAGAAAAAAATGTTTTTAAAACCCACATTTTTTAAATTTTAAAATGTTTGTTTTAATTTTTAATATTTAAGAAATTTTTCTAGCTCACGCGAACATGTTTAAACGTTTTTAATCATGACATGTTTTGTTTTTTAAGCCTCGTTCATGACTCCCGGGTCATGAATTTCTTGAATTTCTAAAAATTACAACAAACATTTTAAAACCTAAAAAATGTAGATTAAGAGCGTTTTTTTAATTTTTAAATACTCATCATCAAATATCTTTGATCATGACTGATCACGACTCTAAATTTTCTAAATTTCTTTAAGCCCCGCTCATGACTACGATGGCATGAGCGAGGTCATGATCAATCATGATTTTTGTGTTAGTTATAGGAATCTTAGAAACAAAAACCAAATATTTTTTATCATGACTCGGGAGTCATGAGCGGGGCTTAAACAAATTAAGAAAAAAATCACGATCGAACGTCATGATCAAAAATGTTTTCATGACCGCGTGATCATGACATGTTCGATCATGACTTTTTTATACATTTTTTTTTTTACCGCTCATGACTCCGGGGTCATGAGCGAGGTCAAGATCAGTCATAATCAGTCATGATTTTCGTTTTAATTTTAGTCATGATCATGACTTGAATTTAGTTTTTACTAACAAGAACGCAGTAGTCTTTGTATGAAAATTGCATTTGCCCACATCAGTTAACCAGAAGGCTTATTTTGTTAGTTGGTATTACAGCCGACCATCATTTGCCATTTCAAAGTGGTCAGTATGAGTATAGTTTCGCAACGACATATAACAATAATCTGATTTTGTATATAAATTCAATTTTGTGGAATGATATTCTTGATCTTACAAATTTGTCAAACGTTCATTACAGTTCTTAAGGCTGGGATCGGATTACTTATTCCTACAGTTACGCGAAAATACCATAAGAGGCATCCATGAGGGTCTTGAAGAACATCAAGAACAAAGCATTTAAAATATACACTGACCGAAATATTATATATTCAACGAAATCGAGAATTCATAATAACTTCCAAAGCATTTTGGGTTTTTATTTATTCTAAAACTAAAAAAAACTACTGAAATTCCTATGGGTATTGAACATGAAGGAGTTCGCTCAGATAATGTTTAAACATCTCCGAACTATTTGCTTCATATTTTCATACTGTTTATTTATATGGCGTTTTACTTCTGTTGGGAATACATTGCTTAACAGAAGATGAATTATAGACATCATCTTTAAAACTTGAACCCTAATTAAATCCGGGATTTGGTGGTATACCATCTATATTAATTATAAAACGTATTTCATCTCTCTCGATTCCATTTACATTGATTTTAAATTTATTCCTTTTTCATGCATTTTCTTAAACTGTTGGAAATATCCATTTGTTACACCTGTTCGTTCATAAGTCCGGTAGTATAGGAGTGTGGTAACAATCTAGCTTGCAATTTCGAAGATGTCAACTCTTCCGAAATTGCTTAGTAGCAAAAGATATTAATCTTTATCCATCTTTCACAATGGATCTATAAAAACAGATCCACTTTAACAAATTTAACTGTACTTCCACATTTTGCCTTCACGGCAATAGAAGAAGTTTCACAGTTTGATGTAATCTATACAGATTTCATAAGGCCTTTTGATCGGGTAAACCACAAATAGCTTGAAAGAAATTTAAAAGCACTTGGTTTCCATTTCATACTTAAGAAGTGTGTTACGTCTTACTTAAGTAATAGAAAGCAGTTAGTTAGAATAGGAAATATTTTTTCGAGACAGTTTGAAGTAAAATCTGGTGTTCCTCTAGGAAGTCACTTGGGACATTTATTGTTTGCATTATTTGCGAACGATATAGGTTGAAGGGTGTTTTTCTGTATGTGTCTGGGGCTTGGAGCAGACTGGATGTTTTTTTGTAAAGTCAATTCTGTAGCCGCTTGGCAATAAGCTATAGGTTGATAAAGACGCAATTACCGTAATTGTAATAACTTGCAACTGAACTTAGTGAAATGAAAGGTTTCTCCAATTTTTCACTCAAAGTGGCCTTTATATTATAGGTACTCCATTGGTAGGCAAATATTAAAAGGGGTTGAAGAAATTAAAGAGTGGGGCGTCACGTTTGATTCGAAGTAGACTTTCAGCAAACATATAGACAGAACATAAATAAAAATGGTCGGTTGTTATACCTAAGAGTATGCACCATCTTAAATTTCTTCAAATTTAACGAACACAAAAAAAGCGACTCCCCGAAGTTAGTTCGGACACCACCCATCGAGTAATTCTCCACTACGTCCAACATCTTTCCTATCACTCACTTTCTTCCCCTTCTTTAACGCTCGTACTGTACATATAAGGGTATTCATACATATAAACGGTATTCATTTGCCCCTTGAGTGTATCCGTGCATCCAATACCATCCTTTAAATTAATTTCCCTTAAATGTGGGTTTAATGGCTAGGAAATATTAAAATTGAAATTGAAGCAACATATTGTTCAGACAGTTTATCAAAACCTTGTATGGTACGACCAAAACCAACGTTTTTCTCCTGCATATGGTATGGCGTAGGGTATACGTATACGTCTCCAAAAAGTGGGCGTGGGTAGAAATGATGTATGGAAGAAATGTTAACATTACCAAAACCAATTTTTTGCATCAATTTTTTTATCAGAATTTTTAAAATTTTACCAAAAAAAGTTTTTTACTAAAAACGCCCCCAAAAAGAGGGCGTGCAAAAAACGTTGTGTAGACAAAATATAGACATAAGGATTGTCCAGATATCTTGTTCAGACACTTTTTCAAAATTTTGAACAGTTTGGCCTAAAATTATGTTTTACTGAAAAGAGGGCGTAGCAGTGGGCGGACTTAAAAAATGTTTACATTTGTTCGAACTGCACGTACAAAGAAAACATGTACCATATTCCATTATCCTAGCCTAAGGAGTTGAATTTTGATAAATAAATCTATAAGTTTTCTTATTTAAGGTTTCAGACCAGGAAAGTCCAAGTATAGAGAAGGAAGCGGTTAAAATGGGTTTAACTGTAAATGAAGGTACGTTGTAAGCATGACACGACACACAACATCGGCGAATCGGAAAGAACGTCATCATTGACAGATATGACTTCGAGGTAGTACAGTATAACTATTAGCTCTGACCACAACATATTATCAGAAATTAAATGAAGAATTACCAGCCTACCGCTGGTTTTGGGCTAATAAAGCAATTTAGTAGTAAAGCCCTCAACCGAACTACTAAGGGGATTTGGATCATCCCAGTCCTGCTCTACGACTCTCAAATCGATTTGATCAAAAAAGTTTCGAAAATCTTCGGTGACGTACATATTCAATCACGAGCTTTACGAGCTGTACCGCAAAGTCTGCATTGGACAAAAAAAAAATGGCTAGGACATATAGAGGAAATGGGCAAAAATTCAGCGCCCCGCAAAGTCTTTAGAGCCAGAGCGTCGACGCATTAGTGAAAAAAACTCTCCTTTAGTTTGTTGAGGTCCAGGTTCGTCTCGGACTGTAGCGTCACTTAAGTAATTAAGCAAGTAATTTTTTCTATGTTTCCGATACTCTGGACTTCTGTGAGAATTAAACAAGGAGTGGACCTGATATAGCATACAAACACCTAAGCTTACTAGATAGCTGGTTTGTTGTTAATGCCCACAACATAAAATGGAGCAGCAAGAGTATATACGAGATGAATCTATACATGATTGTAATATACTCTCCAACTTTCAAGTTTTTAACTAACTGAAGTAGTCATACTGAAATACAATATAGTTTTAATAGAGCTAAACTAAACAGAACTGCTGAAGTCTGGTGAGAACATCGCAATTCTTAAGCACACTTAGCCAATGATATTTCAAGTTGATCCAGTGGCATTGTCATGAAGAAATATCTGGTTTTTCAACAGGGATGCTACAAAAGTTGAGCAACAGGGACAGCAAACGACGCCATATTTCTTGCCGCTCTTTTGACATTTCTTTTCAGTAAGGTTTGCCATTTTTATATACGATCCAACAACGAGTCGAAATTATTAAAATTTACAACCGAAATTCGGAGTCATTGGCCTTAACGTTAAGAGCGCTACGTCCAATTTATGGTCGTCATAATCGTCCTAGCGGATCAACAATTGAGCGTCTAGTGGAAAAAATTGAATCCACAGGCACAGTACAAAATGTTCCCGTGCCAGTGAGACAAGGAAGTGCCCGTAGTGTCGAGAATAGTGCTGCCGCTGAGGCTTCAGTTGAAGAAAGACCAAATGTGTCTCTCACATGTCGTTCTCAAGCGTTGGGCATCTCTGTGACGTCGTTGTGGCGAATTTTACGAAAAGATCTTGGCCTACATCCTTACAAGATTAAATTGACGCAAGAACTGAAGCCGCTTGACCACCAGAAGCGTCGAATGTTCGTGAACTAAGCTGAGCAACAACTTGAAAGTGATTCGGATTTTCATCGAAAAATCATCTTCGACGATGAGGCTCATTTCTGGCTGAATGGCTTCGTTAATAAAAAAAATATGCGGTATTGGTCAGGCAGCAATCCACACGTACTCCATGAGTCATCATTGCATCCCGAAAAATTACGGTTTGGTGTGGTTTATGGACCGGCGGCGTCATTGGGCCGTACTTCTTCCATGATGATCAAGACCGGCACGTTACTGTGAATGGGAATCGCTACTGTTCAATGATAACCGAATATTTTTGGCTCCAATTGGATGATATGGACTTGGAGGATATGTGGTTCCACAAGCCACACAGCGAATGCCACAATCAATTTATTGGAAACCAAGTTTGGAGAACGTGTTATCTCACGAAATGCTCCAGTCTCTTGGCCGCCTCGGTCGTGCGATTTGACACCGTTAGACTATTTCCTGTGGGGCTTCGTCAAGTCTATGGTCTATGCCAACACGCCAGCGACGATTGATGAGTTTCGTACGAATATCGAACGTGAAATTGCAGCAGTATTGGCCGATTTATGCTTGAAAACCATCGAAAATTGGTTCAGCGTGTGGACTTGCAAGCGTGCCCGTGGCCATGCAAAAGAAATCGAGTTCCATACATAATGGCATCGAACGTACTTTCACAGGAATAAAGAATTACATTGATATCCAAAACCGTTTCTGTTTTATTTAAAAAAAAACTTTTGTAGCGCTCGTAAAAAAAAAGCGGTTTAATAGTTTAGTCAGTCATGTCTATAATATGGATTACATTTCCAGTTGATTTGTGGTTTGTAGAAATAAGCCGTACTTAAAACTAATTGCTTTGAAAGCTATTGGTTAAAAGCCATTTGTAGTCGCCACGTGTAGAAAATTCAGTAACATTTACAACTAGACATACTCTGGGATGTTACTCTTTTACAGTAAATTTTTAATTACATTTCTAGAGCATGATGTTTTTTTGGAACAGCATAGGCTTGCTACTTTGTTCAAGTTTTATTGCCATAGACCCTGAATAGCCCAAGTCGCAATCTACTGATGTGATTTGCGATAAATAGCAGTCACTCCTGATCATTACATATTCATCACATTTCTGTGACTTTTCCTATTTTATAGTTATGAACTTGATTTTTCGCAAGACTTTTGCAGCATCTGTATCTTAGTTCCATGAACTCGCATAAACTAACAAGTAACGTTACATCATAAAAATAAATCCAAATCGATCTTCTAGGGGTTGCCAAGATTTCCTGCCGAAATTCTGCAATATATTTGGTACGTCAGCGTATAATTGCAGCGAATAATTCTTCCTTTGTTCCAACTCCAATTTAAACAAATAAATGAAAGTCAAGGAATTTAAAATATTTTCATTCTCACAAGTTCCTCTTCGAAAAAAATATGACATTTAGTAACACATCCTTACGACGCCTTTTATAAAGTGCATTACTAATTATATTATATGTTATCTTCTTTTAATCGCGTAGATGTAAAGTATTTAATATATAATAAAACTAAAAATTCATTTTAATTTAGACACCACCCATAGAGTAAGCCATAACTAGAGCAAACATTTTTGTATCTTTCAATTTCTTCCTCTTCCCAAACCATCATTCGAATACACCCTAATACCTAATCATTTTTTATTATATGTAACTTTAAGTGAAATTAAGGATAGCATTATCATAAGATAGTACAGTTTTAATCATTTCATTCATATTAAAATAGTATTACTTAAATGTTATCCTCAGATTTTTTATTTGCTACTAAATCGTGAAAAAATCGAACTCGAGACTTTCATCAAACCTAACATTACGATGATTAAGAATCCCGAAAAAGTGGGACCGGCAATTCTGTCGATCTGTCTGTCCGAAAGTGTGATCGTATCTGGAGGATATACTGGGTTCTTGGGGTTTCTGGAATGAAATAATAAATAATAGGTTTTGTAAAGCCAACATTTCTAAAACCCGGCTCTTATAATTTTAATAAACATGATTATTAAATTCAATATATTACTATTAAAAAGAAAACTTTTAAAATAACGTATTTAATATATTTAATCCCCAATTTATCCTTGAGTTAATTTCTTTTCAATGATAATGAAGACCAATATTAATGTTGACTTTTGTAATAAGTTCCTTATAATTGCTTTTATCCTAAACGTCGGTTAGTGCGATTTTCAGTTTCAGCACCGGGTTTTCATTTTTTTTAAAAAGTCCCACAGCCGCAGGAACGTTTTATGAGACTTTGGTATGAAATGTTTTCAATTAATAAAATGTCATTGAATATTAATTGTTTATATTAGATAAAGTTATTTACCTTGCATGAAAAATCAGATTAAAAATATCTATTGAAATATTTTTATCACATATCACAACTTGGCCCTATATGGTTGTAATACCCACGAGTTGAAAGCGACCATAATACATTTTAAGAATGTTTGCGAAGAGCTTAGATTAATGGGAGAGATATAATAATATTTCACCCTGGCTATGTGCAACCTATTGAAGTACAACATATTTAAATAAAGTTAACAGCAATTATAATAATTGAGGTATGTATTTCAAAACGAATTAAATTAAAAAGTTGTGTACGACCCACCACAGGTTTTAAATTATGTTTAGTAAGTTCGTTTTCCTCATTAAGTCAATATCGTGGAACGTTTTACATAACCAGTTATATAATTATAACAATGTTGTATAAATAAAAACAAAAGCTTAACTGTATGCAATGGCTTTGTATTAAAAAGACATTTAATTAATTTTATAAATATATTTAAATTTCCTCTTTTTATAAATAATATGATGTAGGAATGTAGCAATTAGATTTGTTTATGACTACGTCAATGTATATGTGTACTAACCCACAAATTGACATGTATAATTTGTCAACGTGCGGTTTTTAGATACCCATGTGAATTTGTAAATGAGTAATTAAACACCCACTGATTATAGCGGTACTTTTTGTACAAAAAAATACACTTACTTTTAAATGAACCTACCAATTTTAAAGCACGTTATAAATTTCATTTTTAGTGATCCGAACTGTTGTAAAGATGATACAAAAGTGTCTAGCAAATTGCAACCAACTTAGCGTTGCACGATATTACGTTTCACTTACAAATGCATCGTACACAGCTGATTGCCGTTTTTTTTTCCTCATTTTTCGATAACAAGTTCAGATTTACAGCTGATTGTTATCCTTGGCCGTTGACTCTATAAATTTTTATTTAAATTTCACATGTGTGTTTGAACATACAATTTTAGCCAATACATAAATATAAAAATTAGTTTTTTGTAACATATAACATTATTTGCTTAACAATGTATACTATGCGGGCCTTAGTAAGATTGAGATACCTATTGCATTCGGCCATAATTAATTTTCTAAATGTGGCCGCTGCACGTGAGAGGAGAGTGACTATCTTGCTTGCAATTAAACGTAAACACATATGATAGTTGTCGGTGGTTGGTGCGCGCAATGTTTTAGGATTAAATACCCTTTTTAACTCTTATAAAGAGAAAGATATTGTTTTCGTGAAAATTTTTGACCTCGAGATTTTGATTGATTCTAACATTACGATGATAGCGGAACTCAAAAAAGTAGTTTTCGGAATTCCGTCTGTCGGTTCGTTGGTTCGTCGGTCCATCTGTCCGTACAAGCCTCTCCAGCCTAAACGACTTAACCGATATTTTTCAAACTTCGTACACAGCGTATGTTTGGTCATAATTCTAGGCCATTTTGCTTTAAGCCATGTTATTACCGGTACCTGGCATATAAAAATCATACATCATACAGAAGAGTTTAAGTAAAAGCATTGCATTAATTTATAATAATAATTAATAATTAATAATTAAATTTACTTACCTCGTAAATCACAGCAATAAACGCGAAATAGCTACTCGTAGGGCCAAATGCATTGCAGTACTCATTAAAAATGTACACGTTAAAAAGATATAAACGCATAAATCTTTTAACACACGCAAGGCAATTCAAGAATTCTTAAGCTGTTTGCTTAGTTGTGGAAATATAGAGAATTCGTTGCATGACCGTTGGCCTATGAGCGATAAAAATACGCAACATTATTTAAGGGAATGCATACCAACTATATATTAATTTATTTGAATTAAACATTTATGTGCCTTTTCTTTTATTGTACCTTTTTTTTTTAATTCTGGATTTAATTTTATTTAAATTTTGATTGCTCAGTAAAACACGATTAACGTGTTCTTTTCAAGTCCTACACTATTTTAATTATATAACAATTTAACATATTCAGTTGTGATGGGAAAATAAAATAAAACAAATCATTGAATCTATAACACAAAATTACATTCGTTAAAAATTTATTGAAATGAGTAAAAATGATCAAGAGAATAAGAGCAAATTAATGTTGCAATCATAATTACTTATTCAGCCACGAAAAATAAATAAATGCTTTAGGGATATAAGCTCATTAATTATATGTTTGCTTAGTTTTTTACCATATATCATGCTTCATAATATAAATTATATAAATAGCTTATAATATAAGTACGAACTACGAATACAGCACTCATTACATTTATGACAATGACTATGAAATTCGGAATTCGGAAGAATCACTTCTGCAGACTCTTAAAGGACTACGACGAATAATTTCCACATGTCAGGTAGAACCAACAATTCAACATCAGCGGCAGTAGAGAAAACTACCAACCGGTCTACCTAAGTGAATTTCGAAATATCGAAATTTAAATGGAAACCGCCTCACCCAATTAGAAGTGCGGAACTGGAAACAGCTAATTGAGGACATGAATAATTAGAGGGACATGTTGGTTATGGAACAGGTTCATTCCAGACTGCTTCTCTACGTTAATAAGTATAAATTAATTTACCTTTTATCCTTTTTGTCAATGTTTCCAAAAAAAGTGTATTTTATACTCTATACGGATCGACTCAGAACAGCTAGCTTAGTATCAACAGCCATATCTGTCTATCCGCTCGTCTATATATCACCGATTAATGGGCATTAACTTTTGAGTGATGAAATTCGGTATATAGCTTCCTTGTCCACAAAGCAGAACATGTTATACAATTTTCAAAATCCGACCACTGCGACACACTTTTCAGAAAAACATTGTTTTGGCCAAACGGTGTAGAATTTTGAAAAAAATGGCATTATTTTAACACGCCTACTTTTTAGGGCGTTTTTATTAAAAACCAATTTGGGTATTTTTTTTTAATAAACTGTCTGCACAAGATGCTGCACAATGCTTTTTTTGGGGACATTTATTTTGAAGATGGAATGGGATAGAATATTAAACGATTCGCACAGCCTATTGTAGTCTTATATGTTTCAGAAAACTTTGTTTTTAGTCAAACCATAAAAAATGCTCAATACATATATTTTTCAACAAAAATTGAATTTTGAAAATTAAAAAAATTTCATTCGTGCTCCTGTACATGTAGACATATATATTTAGCCAACACCACTTTTTAGAAAAACTTTTTTTCGTTTAAATTCGGATATATATAACTGTTTTGCCTTGCTAATAACTTTCACGAACTAAATGCTACTATAGCCAGCACTGGGCTTCCTCACCTCGATAGCCATTACGGAAAATGCAGGTCTCCAGATCAACGAACGGCTAACCATACTGATCACATTGCGAAAGACAAGACGTACGCATCCTATTTTGGATGTCCTAACAATCCGAGAGGCTTACATAGATTCGTACCACTAGCTTGTTAATAATAATAAATACTGTGAAATGAATGTCAAAAGACTGCAATCGCAAGAGACGGCAAGTGTCTTCGCAGACCGCGTTTCATTTGACCTCCTGATTAACCCAATACCATAAGAATACCTTCCCATGCTTTATAAAGCCGGCGGGAATGACTTAGCAAGTATTCTTCACCAATTTATAAGTGCGAAACTCCTGAGCCAACACCTGAGGCACAACCTTGCAAATCGGTGCAACTACTAGCATACGCCGACGATATCGACACATTGACAGATATAACTGAGGAAGTGCGGGATTCTATCTACCTGGGTAATCACTCTGAAAGCAACATCTGGCTAGAAATTAAACGAAGAACTACTCTTGCTGACCGCTGTTTCTTCGGGTTAAGAAGGCAATTCAATAGTAAGGCCCTCACCCGAACTACTAAGGAGATTCTATATAAGGCCCTAATCATCCCAATCCTGCTCTACAGCCCTGAAGCATGAAAAGTGGATGAAGAAATCCTGGGTTGATTTGAGGGAAAAATTCTCGCAAAAATCTCTGGTCTCGTTTGCTTTGACTGGTTATGAAGTCGAAGATTTAACCAAAAACTATAATATGAGCTGTGCCTCTACTAAGCAAAACTATTCCTTGGGACTTGGAGTTTGCTAAACGAAAAAAGGACAACAACGTTCGTATTTGCGCCTGGAATATGAGAACATTATACAGGAGAGGTGCAAGCGAACAACTAGTGGAAGCCCTTAACTGCTACCAAGCAGACATTACTGCCATCAAGGAAATACAATGGGATGGGCTGGGCAAAAAGAGGATGAAAAACATTGACATCTACTACGTACAGTGTTATAGTGAGCAGACACTGACAGAACGAACCATTAAATAAAAGCAACTAAAGCGAAAACTGCCCACCTCCTGACCTGAGTGAAGTGAGTATAGCAATAACTAAACTCCAGCTTAATAAGGCAGCCGGAAATGACGGCCTTTCTGCTGAGCTTTATAAAGCCGGCGGATGAATGGAACCGCAGCATCGTTTGCCCGATCCACAGAAAATGAGACCCTCAAAACTCCGCCAACTACAGAGGCATAAGTCTTCTCAACATCGCCTACAAGATCCTATCTGCCGTAATATGTAAATGACTGAAATCGTTTACCAACAACCTTATCAGTGTGATATGAGAATTCTTAATCGATACCCACAACCTATTCATCGATTTCAAAACCTCATACGACAGCTTTTATAGAGACCAACTATACACTACACACCATGTCTAGTGTTTGTATCAGTCTCATCCGTTTGTGTAGGATGACGATAGAGGTGATCGCTGCTCCATCAGGGTCGGAAATGACCTCACCAAGGCGATGTGCTATCATGTGACTTCTTTAATTTGATTCATGAGAGGATTGTGCAAAACTCCCGAGCCAACACCAGAGGCACACTTTTCCAAAAATCGGTGCAACTACTAGCAGACGCCTTTGATGCAGTTGACATCATTGGTAGGACTCAACGTGATGTCATAGCCACGTTTGCTAGTATACAGAAGCTAGCGGCAAAAATGGGTTTAGCAGTAAATAAGGGCTAAACAAAGTATATGCTGTCACAACATCGACGAATTGGACAGAGCGTCACCTTTGACAGATGTAACTTTGAGTTAGTACGGAACTTTGTCTATCTCGGCTCCGCAATTAACTCTGACAACAACATCTCGTCAGAAATTAAATGAAGAATTACTCTTGCCAACCGCTGTTGGTAAAGCCCTCACTCGAACTATTAAATAGATCCTATATAAGACCCTGATCATCCCAGTCCTGCTCTACGGCGCTGAAGCATTGACCGTCTCAAAAGCGGATAAGAAGAAAGAAGAAGAAGAAGAAGAAGAAGAAGAACAAGAAGAAGAAGAAGAAGAAGAAAGAGATCCTTAGTCGACTCGGGAGGAAAATACCTAGAAAAATCTTCATTCCCGTTTGGGTTGACGGGCTATGGAGACAAAGATTCAAACAAGAACAATATGAGCTGTACAGCGACATTCCCCTGGCCAAAAAACTCTGCATTGGACGTTTACGGTCGAGGCCCATGTTCATTTCGGGCTGTAACGCAATTTAATTTAGTAAGTAAGTTAGCAATTTAAATAGAAGTATGAAATTTGTATTTTATCTGAATTCTTAGATAATCTATTTAGATACTTTTGCTTTTTAAACCATTTTGGCATTGCTTACGAAAGAGCATCTTGAATAGATAAAGATTATTTGCATTACTGTGATTATATTACAACAACTGTTTTTGGTCTACTAGATGTATATTCGATGTAAAATAACAAAATTTTTCTTCGATGGTCCCAGCAGAAATATTTGACATCCGCCCATTGCAATGCCCCCTTTTTAGATAAACGTAGTTTTTGGCCAAAACGTTTGACATTTTTTGAACAACATTTTTAGACATCCCCAATGTCATATTTCGTCTGCACAAATTTTTTGTCACGCAAACTTTGGCGTGGGGCGTTTTCAGTAAAACAAAAATTTTTTTCGGTAAAATTTTAAAATTCAAAAAAATTGCGCAAAGCGGAATGTGGCATTCCTATATTTTTTAAACAACTTTAATTAACATGCAGTTCAACCAAATCGATATTTTTATTGTAAACACTACTCATGCGACAATTAGCCTCATGAAAACCAAAATTCTGTTTATGGTTAGGTATATGTAATTGATTTAATCTACGTAGGTTTAAGGGACCTCAACGGGTATTAAAACCAATAGAACATAGAGTATCAGTGGCATCAATTTGTGCTGATAATATATTATAAGAAAACCATGTAGCTGTTAAGTCTACTTTGAGACTACGTTGTAGAAGTTTAATTCGACACCTAAATACAGAGGCAAATTGTGTAGATCATCCCATTATAGTCCTCCCAAAGCAAATCTTATGAATTTATGTTGCACTGCTTCAATTCCATTTGAATAAACTACATAGAAGGGCATCCAAACATTTCAGGCATACTGCAGGTTGGGGCGATCTAGAAAATTATATAGGGAAATAGTGACATAATGGTCAATAAACTGTTTTGACCACCTCTTTATAAATTCTAACATAGAGTTGGATTTTTTGATGATAACCTTAATATGTTTGTTGAACTGCCTTTTTAGGATCAAAATAAACGCCTAGATCGTTAAAACTGCTTACACGACAGAGAGTGTGTCCGGTCGGAGTATAATTCAAATTGGAGGTAGCTCGTTTTCGTGAATATGTCATATGCTGGAACTTATTACGGTTCAAATTCAAACCGTTGTTAAGACACCAAATGTTAAAACTATTTTAATCGGTTTATAGTAAAAGCGAACCTACACATTAGAATATTTTTAAGTCATCAGCATATATCAATATTTCGCTATCTGGAATACAAGCTCTTACATCACTAATTGCAAGTATAAATAAAATTGGTCCCGGATGACTTTTTTAAGCTAGTCCAGATTGAGCAACAAAAGCGTTCGACTTACTTCCTTACTTATTTACTTAAGTGGCGCTGCAGTCCGGAATGAACATGGGCCTCAACCAACATATATCTCCAATTAGCCCTGTCCTTAGGTAACTGCCTCCAGTTGAGCACTCCAAGTTGGTTGGAATGCTTTTAAGACGGTCCATGCTACAACGCGGTAGACCAGGACTGGGATGATCAGGGTCTTATATAGGATCTCCTTAGTAGTTCGAGTGAGGTCTTAACTACTGAATTGCCTTCTTAGCCAGAAATAACAGCGGATGACAAGAGTAATTCTTCGATATTTTTCTGGCGAGATGTCGTTGTTCGAGTTAAATTAAAGTTAATAATATAGAAAAAGTCTAGTATTACCTCAAAGTTGTGTCTGTCACTGGTGACGTTCTGTTCAATTCGTTGATGTTGTGAATCCTTTCGTGTTGGCACAATATACTTCGTCTTGCCCTCATTTATTGCTTAACAAATGTTTGCCGCTTCCTTCTCTATACTAGCAAACGTGGCTATGACATCACGTTGAGTCCTACAAGTGATGTCAATATCATCGGTGTATGCTAGTAGTTGCATGAATTTTGGGAAAATTGTGACCGTGGTCTTCGCTCAGGAGTTTTGCAGTTTAGAGGGTCTCCATTTTTGTGAATCGGGCAAACGATGCTGCTGTTCTGTTCTTCAGGCATACTTTCTTCAAACCAGATTTGGCTTATGAGTTGGTGGATGTTATTTACCAAGTCATCTCAGCCGGCTTTATAAAGCTCAGCGGGAAGGCCGTCATTTCCGGCAGCCTTAATGAGCTTAAGTTTAGATTTTGCTATCCTCACTTCACTCAGGTCGGGTGGTTGGCATTTTTCGCTGTCGTTACCAATATTGAATGGTTCGTTCTGCCTGACAGCGGAATGTTGTTCGTCATCGCCGTTTGACAGTCTGCAGAAGTAATTCTTCCATATCCTCAGCATAGACTGTGTCTCAACTACGATATTTCCTTGTTCATCTCGACAGGATTCTGTTCGAGCCTTGTATCCTTGGCTTTGACGTTTTACACTTTGGTAAAACTTGGGAACATCGTTCCTGGAGTGGCACCTCTATATACTCTCGATCGTGTGCTTTTCTTGCTCTTTTTTTTCCGAAAAGCCAGTGTTTTTCCCTTCTTCTCTGCCTATAGAGCTCAACGGCAGCTCTCGTCTTCACCTGCAGCCTAGCCTTGTAGGCCTCGTTCTTTGCTGCGAGCATCTGTTGGCATTACTTATCAAACCAGGGGTTTGTTGTTGGTTGGCGCGAGAAACCTAGCACAATATAGTGGCATTTCATCCCATAGCGAAACCAATTAGCCTAACTCCGTTACCAGACGTGCAGGCTATGTTTTCCGACAATACTGCTAAAGATGTATTTTCTTTGCAGTAAAAGCACCCAGCACATTTAATATTGTACTTCGGAAGTCGCTCATCGGTTTTGTCAAGGGGCTCGTAAATGCAATCCTTACATATATCATCTTTTTCTTCGTTTGGGCGTTAGCGCTTTTAAAGCTTATGTTGGCAAGTATGACATTGATGCGGATTGTTACAATGCGTTCGCTAATATCTTGTATATATAAGACTTCTTGCTTAAGTCTGGCACTTATAACAAATCCGCATCCGAATAGTCGCTGTTTCTGCTCACTATAATACGGTCCATAGTAGATGTCAGAGTCATCCTCTTTTTTGCCCGGCCCACCCCATCGTATTTCCTAGATGGCAGTAATGTCTGCCTTGTTGCAGTTTAGGGATTCCTTTAGTTGTTCGCTTGCACCGCTCCTGTTTCAAATTATCGCATTCCAGGTGCAGATACGAATGTCGTTGTCCTTTTTAGGTTAAGCAGACTCGTCAACAATAAAATCAGCCCTTTCCAAGGCTATTGGTTGCTTCGTGGCAAATATTTTTTACAAGGTTTTGTATTTAACCCCAAACCTGGAGGTTCCAATTTATTAGATACCCCTTGGACGTGGGGCCATCAGTTTCCACTACGGGATTGAGCGCTGCCGTTGGCCTTTCGGTTCATCCGCCACCATCTCTATTCAACGGGTCTGACTTACCCTTGAAATTCATAGACAACCAGTTGTGCGAATATGTCGAAGCAGCTTATCTACGTTCGCCTGTGACAGCAGGCTGGGTATTCATTCCGTGCCATTCTGATTTGGTTGTTTATAGTGTTGCTGTTTTTCTTCATGTTATCAACATCAGGTTGGATGAGACCAGTACCCGATGGTTACCATTTGGAGGTTAAAAATTAGCACTTGATGTGTAGTTAGAGTTACAACCACTGGGCATTTCCAAGTTAAGGCCAATCAGAGTCTACCCTCGTCCTAAAACACCTAACTATCAGCGTTCGACTTATAACCTCTAAATTTTACTTAATAAGTTCTCAATGAGAGATATGATTGAACCCAATTTTTACAGCCTTGTTTTTTATTTTTATGCCTTAAGTTTTAGAATGATGATTTCCAAACTGTTGAAACAATGATGAATAAAAGTTATGAGATTTCTGACGGTGGAACGATTCTTTACAAATCTATGCTGTTTCACAGATAATGTAAAGAACATTATGTGAAGAAAATTCGACAGAGGAAGACCAGTTTATCACAAGTTATATATTTGAAGAATTTCGGAATGCAAGATAGTTTTGTATTTTAATTTTATATTTAATGTATTTTTCCATTCCTAACGTGGGGGCAGTTATTTAGATAACTGAAATAATGTATATACTTACATCATTCATCTTTTTATATATTTATATTAGCCTTCGAGTGGATATAGTTCGTGGAAAAAGTATGTTATTTGAAGAAAATCATCCAGTGTTTAAATTTACAAAGTAATCGAATGCATCGGTGGATAATTTTATTTCGTTCCCGAAAACTCTCATGAAACAATGTATGTCGAAGGCAAGAGGGGTATCAATATATGATTTTCTGAAGTTCTCTGCGAATAAGTTAAATACAATTTTGAGAGACCGATGTTTTTGGATTATTGTAAGAGAAATTGACAGGATATCCATCCGTTTTCTCTTCAAATTGACAAGTCCTCAAAAGTATTTTGTTTAATTTTTAAGAGTGTTCTTCATATTTACTGTATAGCCAGTATATAAACTACTTAACATCAAAGAGAATTAATTTAAATAAATCAGATATTTAGCATGGAAATAATAATCGTGTATTTTTACAAAATTATTCCAGGCCCGGCTACGTCTATTTCGAAGAGATTTAAGCTCTTTTATGTAACAAAGGTGCTGGAGTTGAGCATATTTAGAATGCTTCACTGGGATTGTTCTATCCATGCCATCTTTTATTATATGGTAAATTTTTTTAACAGCTTCCTCTAAATTTGAGAAGCCGTCAATATTTATATTTGAAAAATAATTTCTTCGGATATCCTTTGAAAGTTCGCTTTCCGAAAGTCAAAAGAGAACGAACGATCATACGAGTCAGCATTTTCGTAAAGATTTCCGCCTATGTCATTGAAAACATCGAGTGGAGGATCTAACAGAGTCAGAAGAAAAATCTTCCTATAGTTATGATTTTTTATACAACTTATTTGCTGTAAGTCAAATGATAAAATTTTGTCAAGTAATAATAGTTCTTGTTGTGCAGAATATTCAGATGGCACCCAGTCTATATGCGGCAAGTTAATATCACCCAGCAACAAAATAGTAGTGTGATAATAGGCCGAAAGGCAGTAGAATTAAGTTGTTAGCGTTTAATTTAGGGCGCCCGCATAGGGCCAGTAAGTTAGTTAAGTAGTTGATAAGTAGGCTAGTTTTTCATGAATTTTTGTCTAGCATGTAAGTTAGTTTAAGGATGAAGTAAAATAGCCTTTTTTGACAGATCACGTGTGAGTCGTTTCATGCTGTCATGTTATTTTTGTTTAGTATTGTTTGGCATTTCATAATGGAACAACGTTTACAAATTTTTCAACTTTATTTTGAAAATTCACGTTCAAGACGGCGCGCGCCTCTTCCCAAACATCGCATCAATCAATGGACTTATTGAGAGAACATTTCGGTGAGCACATAATTTCACGTTTTGGGCCGGTCGATTGGCCACCAAGATCGTGTGATATCACATCGTTAGACTTTTTCCTGTGGGGATATGTAAAGTCAAAAGCTTATGCCGACAAACCCGCTTCTCCATTAAATTTGAATTTTCTGTGTTTTTTTCTTTAAAAAAGTAGGGAACCTCGAAATGGATCACCTTTTAGTACTTTCACAACAAGATACATCAAAAACATATTCTAAGGCCTTTGATAGCTCAGAATACAGAGTTCAAATACGATATTAAGGAATGTACGCATATGCAACATACATTTTTAACTTTCTCTTATAAAGAGAAAGATATTGTTATCGTGAAAATTTTCGACCTCGAGATTTTGATTGATTTTAACATTACGTACAAGCCTCTCCAGCCTAAACGACTTACTGATTTTCTTCAAACTTCGTATCCAGCGTTTGTTTGGGCATAATTCTAGGCCTTTTTTTTGCTTTTGGCGATGTTATTACCGGTAACTGTCATATAACAATCATACATAACCTCAATTTGCTCGAAAACGGCTGTAACGATTTTGATTTAACTTCTTATATGATAAAAACATATTATTTCCAACAAAACTGCATACCCAGATTTTTCGAGAAAATCCATATAACGGATTTTTCCATGTAGGCCATATTAAGAAAATTGTCAATTTCTCGCAAACTATTTGGCCAAATTGAATGAAATTTTGTATACTACTATTTTCAATTACGCAATAAACGTTCGTATAATCTCATTTTGACATCATTTATACCATTCTAGCATCATTAATCGAAATAAATATTATTGTGTATATGGACCAAATTGTTAAAAACGTCAAATTAACTCGCTGTGAAAGAGGAAGCTGAGTACGACCCAGTCGTGCATCCACCACTAGTTTTTCAAGTGTTATATTATTACAGACTATTTAAATGTTAAGAGGGAATGGAAATTGTATTTTCTCAGAGGTAAGATTACTGCGGACTGTAGTAACAACACTTCCACTGAGGACCTTTAGGTCATTTATATGGCGGTCGCTCCTATAAACTGAGACCTCGTACTTAAAGAGTTCCGAGTCAAGTATACTGGCGTTATGCCACGTTTCTGTCAAGGATAACATGTCATGAGAAAAAGCTTGAAAATTTAAAAAAAAATGTTTTTGTACGGAGCCCTCTTACATTTTGGTTTTGAAGTAGGACTGTTTTCTATTCGGTTTTTTTTGCGAGGCTTAAACTTATTAACAATTGTATTACAAGGCCATGATTTACTTTTGCAAACCGTTTCAAAAGAAAGCAGGAACGAGTATTTTAAATATAGAGTGGTTTACTGATTCTAATATTAATTCTATTATTTCGGCCCCGAAAGTAAGGGGTGTATTAAGAAAAAACTAAAGACAAAATGATCATAATATTATTATCGACATTTTTTCAACAATCTTTTTTTTTGTTGTTTTTTTTTTTAATTTTACCGAAACCCAATTTTTTACGGAAAACGCCTGTTACGTTTGTAAAATTGACAAAATTCTAGATATCTATTTATGCCTTTAAATATATGGATTGACTCAGAATGACTAGCTGAGTCGATTTTGAGCTAGAATGATGAAATTAATTATGAATACATACCCACTGTTTGACAGAGCAGAACAAGTGTACCAATTTTCAAAATCTGGCCACTACCACGCCCACTTTTTAGAAAATTTTTCATTAGGTATACATTTTTTGCGTCTACAATAAAAACACATATGAGAATGCTACAATCCACTGTGTGGATCGTTTTGTACCCTATCCCATCCCATCCCATCCTTAAGACAAATAACCCCAAAATGTCGGACTTATGGTGATGAAATATAGAAAATGTCATTGTCATAACATATTGTTCAGACTGTTTATCAAAATCTTTTATGGTTCGACAAAGAACACCGATTTTCGCCTGGTATATGGAAGAAATGAAATGAAATATGAACAGAACCAATGATTTTGCTACACCATTTTTGTAGAAATGTTTAAAATTTTTCCGAAAACGTTTTTTACTAAAAACGCCCCCAAAAGGTGGGCGTGGATAAAAACTTTGTATGAACAAAATATAGAAAATACGATTGTCTAGATATGTTGTTCATAGTTTTTTTTGGCCTAAGACTATGTTTTTTCGAAAAGAGGGCGTGGCAGTGGGCGGATTGTAAAAACTTTCACACTTGTTCTGCTTTGAGCAACAGCAAACACGTGTACCAAATTTCATCATTCTCGCTCAAAATTTAAGGCCCAAAAACTGGTGACGTACGGACGGACGGACGGGCGGACAGACATGGCTAAATCGACTCAGCTATCGATTCTGAGTCGATCCATATACTTTGAGGTAAACCTAACTCAATTATTTCTCTATGTTACAAACAATGTATCAAAACTAATATACCCCTACGGGATAGGGTATAGAAACGATTTGTATAGCCTATCGCATAGCAAATATCAAAGAAAGATGATGGTTTTTACAAAACGTACAAGATTTAGGTTCGACTCCCAGCTGTAGCAATACCTATTATATTTTTCACTGGCCCTCCTCCCATGATGATCTGACAAGTCGTCCGAGTAGTATGAATTGTCAGTTGGTTGAATGTTGTATAACGAGGGTAGGCTCCGATTAGCTTTAACTTGGAATTCAGACTGCACATTTATTATGCTTATTCTTACCTCGAAGTGGTAACCATCGAATATTGGTCTCATCCAAAGGATTTGAATTGCTAAACGATAAGTGCGAGTGTTGATAACAAGACGAAAAACAACAACACTATAGACAGCATGGTCAGAATGGCACGGAATGCCGGCCTGCAGCCTCAGGCGAATCTCGATGAGTTGGTTCAACATATTCGGACAACAGGTTATCTAGGAATCTGAAGGGTAAGGCAGACCCCTTGAATACACTTGGTGGCGTATGAACCCAACAGCAGCGCTCAATACCGTGGTGGATACTGATTCCCCAGTGCCTTAGGAATATCTAATAAACTGTAACTGGACCTTCAGGTGAATTTACTACCCACCCATAGACAAACCTGTTGTTACGAAACATGCAATAGCATCGGAATGGACTGATTTTATTGCAGACGACCCTGCTTAACGAAAAAAGGAAAACGACATTTGTATCTGCACCTGGAATATGAGAACATAAAACAAGAGAGGTGCAGCCGCACAACTGGGAGAATTCCTAAACTTCTACAAAACAGACATTTCTGCCATCTAGGAAATATGACGTGATGAACTGGGCAAAAAGAAAGTGACAAATTGTAACATCTATCTACTACGGACCTTGTTATAGTGAACAGAAACAGCGATTATTCGGTGCGGGTTCGTTATTAGTGCCAGTCTTATGCAGGAAGTCTTATGTGTCCAAGACATTACCGAACACATTGTAACAATTCTCATCGAGGCCAAATTCGCCAATATGATCGCCTTGTATGCGCTCAAATCTTCACACTTTGGCAGATTCTAAAAAAACTCAAGACGTCCAAATAGATACCACCCATTCATGGAGTATCAACGTATCAGAAGTGGATGAATAATTCATTGGTCGATTCGAGGGGAAAATTCTTCGAAAAATCTTCGGCTCGGTTTGCGTTAACGGGATATGGAGACGAAGATTCAACCAAGAACTGTATGAGCTGTACGACATGCCCATTTAAAAAAAAACTCGATAGAGTTTTCGGTTCCCAGCTAAACATCGGGCGCACTAGAAGAAGACCTCGCATTAATTGGCGTGCTCAAGTAAAAACCGACCTCAACCAACTCGGAGTGCGCAAATCGAGGCAGTTAGCTAAGGACTTGGCTGATTGGAGAGGCACGTTGGTTGAGGCCCAGGTTCATTCCGGACAATATAATTTTTTATTTCATTCATATAAGCTTTTTAGAGTGCTTATTTTTTTTAAACACGTGTAGGTACAATTTTAACTTTTTATGTTGTGTACCTATATTCCATCTGACATACATTTTGAACAACACCCTATTTTTAAGGATGGAATGGAATACCTTTCCAATTATTTGCACAGCGGATTATACATTTTTCTAAAGTAACCCTTACATTTTTTTAAAAGTTTGTAACCCTTGGCTGTTGCAGTGACAAATGCTTCAGGTACTTAGTTAGAGGAATTATATATAATCATACACCCTTAAAGCAAAAGGAACACTAAAACCATTTTACTGGACATAAATAACTTCCTTCATTAAGATCTGTGTAGAGCTAGTTTTTATTATTTGCACCTAAATGGCGAGGATTGGCTTCATAAACAAATCTGAGCTCATGACTTTAGTGAGTCAAAAATTAAGATACTAGAGAACTTCAAAATATCGGTCTCCCAGTCTTGGTATTTGTATGTTCGGGCATCTAAAGGCTAAATTTACTTCAAAGTTAGTTATGTATTGCAAGTTGAGTGCAATTTACAAAACCTGGTGTAAATAATAGATTTTGTATGAAGGTCAAATTCATGAAATCGTCATTTTATCACTTCACCATAAGTAGATATAATTCCCTTTTAATCCCTCATAGGTATCTCTAATAATAATGACATGATACATCTAGTATGTAATAATCCATTTCATAATCCAAAAGTAAGTTTGGTTTTGTCAAATTGATTGCGAATCTAGGTTTCATCTAAAATTCCTCACCGTTGCTAAATGGCTCGATATACTTATTTGCATTTTTATCAACAAAAAGGACATGTCTTTACACATATATCAAACAACAAAATTTAAAGCGAATATCCTTCATCAAATAAAATTTATACAACTATCCAGAAAAACTTGCAAATTGGCAGATCATATAAGGGTGTGCGTTTTTCATTGACTTCAGTATAATCCCCGATGGTCGCCAGCCCAGCATGTGATTTTCTTTTTTAATGAAGCCTCGGGATAGTACTTACCCCAAACGTACTCTGCCCATAAACTATGAAGTTGAAAATCTAAAAGATTTATGCATTAGCTTCGTGCCTTAAAGTGCAACCATAAAACTTAGCTATCACTTCACTGCAAGGCACACAGGAAATAGGAATACCCCTTCAACTTTGCATATCTATTTTTTTAAGTTAATTCTAGTTTTGCCACAAGCTCTCAGTGGGGATGCTATATAGGGGTAAGTAGTTAATTTCACTACCACTACCAGTAGCAACAAATTTCCACTGGTACACTCAGCTCACTTTTGTGGGCAATTAAAATGTAATTATTCTGCCACTAAGACATTAAAGGATTCATGCTGAACCATACCACTGGCAACGAGTCGCTATCACTAGCTGCTGGCTTATATTCCCAGCTATCAGGAGGAGGTAATTAAATCTTGACGTTGATAAAGTGTAGCCACAGTCCAATGTTTTCATATGCTGGGTGTGTGCGATGAGGGGTATCTTGCGTAACAAGTGTGTACACCACGAAAATATCTGTCAAATGAAGCTATGTAAAAGTTTAAATTAACAAATATGTACTATACTCGAAAAGTCCTGGAAAATTTTGTTGTTATAAATGGAACTAGGAGATGAATGGGGCCTATGAATAATTGCTCGTTATGCATGTATATATAAATGAAACGGCGTTTTTAGGGAGGATTTGGCAGTCTTAATTTGGTTTATTTGAATCATATTGGGGATATGTTTTTTAATTTATTTTTTTAACATTAAAAACCGAGTTAAGCAAATATAGGTCGTCAGAATTTTCTGGCAATTTCTTTAAACTATTTAACAAATTAAATATTAAGCTGATTACTACCATCATTATATTTCATGGTTCAAAAAACATGAACTTTATACTTCAATAAATCTATGGCTTAAGGGATAAGTTATTGCTATAAGGCCGAACGGAAACATAAGGTTAAACTTCCCTTCGTAAAATAAGGCCAAACAAGGCTATTTTCAGGGTTTTACTACCCCAATACAGCTCAAAGAGCATTCCATTTTGAAGAATTTTTGAAGAATTTTCCTTTCAAATCGACCAAAGATTTCTTCATCCGCTTTTAAGACGTTCCATGCTTCAGTGCCGTAGAGCAGGACTGGGATGATCAGCGTCTTATATAAGATCTCCTTAGTAGTTCGAGTGAGGGCTTTACTACTGAATTGCCTTCTTAGCCTGAAGAAACAGCGGTTGGTCAGAGTTAATAGCGGAGCCGAGATAGATAAAGTCCCGTACTACTTCAATGTTATATCTGTCAATAGTGACGTTCTGTCCAATTTGTTGTGTGTCCTTTCTTGTTGACAACATAAACTTCGTCTTGCCCTCATTTACTGCTTAACCCATTTTTGACGCTTCCTTCTCTATACTAGCAAACGTGGCTATGACATCACGTTGGGTCCTACCAATGATGTCAACAGCGTCAAAGCGTCTGCTAGAAGTTGTACAGATTTTTGGAAAATTTTGCCTCTGATGTTGGCTCGTGAGTCTTGCACAATCTTCTCAAGAATCAGATTGAAGAAGTCAGTTGACAGCGCATCGCTTTGCATAAATCCTTTTTTGGTATCGAATGTGTCGGTGAGGTCGCTTCCGACCCTGATGGAGCAGCGAGAATTGTCCATCCTCATCCTACACAAACGGACGAGTTTGGGCGGTATACAAAATTAGACATGGCTCTGTTTACGTGGTGGTTATTGATTTGGACTTCTTGGGTTTTTTTCCAGGATCTGCCGAAGTGTGAAGATTTGATCGGTTGTGGACTTTGATGGCCTAGAACCAAACTGAAAATGGACGATCAGGTTGTTGGTAATCGGTTTCAGGCGTTCACATATTACGGCAGATAGGATCTTGTAGGCGATGTTAGGAAGACTTATGCCTCAGTAGTTGGCGCAGTTAAGAATGTCTCCTTTTTTGTGGATCGGGCAAACGATGCTGAGGTTCCATTCTTCAGGCATTCTTTCATCCGACCTGATTCGACTTATGAGTTGGTGGATGTTACTTACAAAGTCATCTTCGCCGGCCTTATAAAGCTCGGCAGGAAGGCCGTCATAGTTTATATATTGCTATCCTCACTTCACTCAGGTCGGGTGGTTGCCATTTTTTGCTGTCGTTGCCAATATTGAATGGTTCGTTCTGCCTGACAGCGGAGTGTTGTTCGTCATCGCCGTTTAACAGTCTCAGCATTGACTGTGTCTCAACTACGATATTTCCCTGTTCATCTCGACAGGATTCTCTTCGAGCCTTGTATCCTTGGCTTTGACTTTTTACACTTTGGTAAAACTTGCGTATATCGTTCCTGGAGCGCCACCTCTCTATATCCTCGACTGCGGGCCTTTCTTGCTCTTTTTTCTTCTTTCTGAAAAGCCGGTGTTCTTCCCTTCTTCTCTGCCTATAGAGCTCAAAGGCAGCTTTCGCCTTCACCTGCAGCTAAGCCTTGTAGGCCTCGTTCTTGACTGCGAGTATCTGTCGGCATTCCTCATCAAACCAGGGGTTTCTTGGTGGTGGGCAAGCACACCAGTTGCGGCTGATCTAATGGCTTGTTGGCATCGTTGCCATTGTTCTTCGACATTCAATGCTGGTAGTATGGTGTTAATCGTGAGGTTTAGGGATACTCGTTGCGCGAAGGTCTTGGCGGTCACTTGCGATTGCAGTCTTTCGACATTAAATTTTTTCACAGTATTTCTGGATTTTTGTGGCGTGGTGGATATCCGCGTTCTAATCTTGGCTTGGCTGCAACAAGGTGGTGGTCCGAGTCGATGTTAGCTCCTCGGAATGTTTGGACATCCAAAATACTGGATGCGTGCCTCTCGACTATAGCTATGTGATCAATTTGATTGACCGTTTGTTGATCTGGAGGCCGCCCTGTCCCCTTATGGATATCGAGGTGATGAAACCGTGTGCTGGCTATAGTGGCATTTCGTTCCGTAGCGAAGTCAATTAGCCTAAGTCCATTACCAGACGTGTTGTCGTGTAGGCTATGCTTTCCGACAATACTGCTAAAGGTGTATTCTCTTCCTACCTTTGCCTTAAAATCTCCCAGTATGATTTTAACATCGTACGTCGGTAGTCGCTCATAGGTTTTGTCAAGTAGATCCTAGAAGCAGTCCATAGCTATATCATATTTTTCCTCCGTTGGGGCTTGAACGCATATAAGGCTTATGTTGGCGAATTTGGCCTTGATGCGGATTGTAACAATGCGTCGGTAATGTCTTGGAAACATAAAACTTCTTGCCTAAGTCTGGCATTTATAACAAATCCGCATCCGTAGTCGCTGTTTCTGCTCACTATAACACGTTCCGCAGTAGATGTCACTTTTTTTCATCCTCTTTTTTCCCGGCCCATCCCATCGTAATTCCTGGATGGCAGTAATGTCTGCTTTGTAGCAGTTTAGGGCTTCCGCTAGTTGTTCGCTTGCACATCTCCTGTTTAATGTTCTCACGTTCCAGGTGCAGATACGAACGTCGTTGTCCTTTTTTCGTTTAGCCGTGTCGTCAACAATAAAATCAGTCCTTTCCGAGGCTTTTGGTTGCTTCGTAACCGTTAGATTTTTCCATGATTGGGTAGTTAACCCAAAGCACAACCACCAACCTGGAGGGCCAGTTCCAATTTATTAGATACCCCTAAGACACGGGGCCAACAGTATCCACTACGGGATTGAGCGCTGCCGATGGCCTTTCTGTTCATCCGCCACTAGCTCTGTTCAAGGGGCCTGACTAACCCTTGACATTCCTAGACAACCTAGACAACCGAATATGTCGAAGCAGCTTGTCTAGGTTCGCCTGGGATAGCAGGCCGGGTATTCATTCCGTGCCATTCTAACATGGCTGTTTATAGTGTTGCTGTTTTTCGTCGTGTTATCAACACTCGCGCTTATTGTATAGCAAATCAAATCCGGTGTGATGAGGCCTGTACCCGATGGTTACCACTTGGAGGTAAAAAATAAGCACTTGCACTCTTTTGACATTTCTCTTCAGTAAGGTTTGCCATTTCTTCATGAAAAGAAATACGATCCAACAACGAGTCGAAATTGAAAATTTACAACCGAAATTCGGAGTCAGTGGCCTCAACGTTAAGAGCGCTAAGTCCAATTTATGGTCGTCATAATCTTCCTAGCAGATCAACAATTGAGCGTCTAGTGGAAAATATTGAATCTACAGGTACAGTACAAAATGTTTCCGTGCCAGTGAGACAAAGAAGTGCCCGTAGTGTAGAGAATTTTGCTGCCGCTGAGGCTTCAGTTGAAGAAAGCCCAAATGTGTCTCTTGCATGTCGTTCTCAACCGTTGGGCATCTCTGTGACGTCGTTGTGGCGAATTTTGCGAAAAGATCTCTCATTTCTGGATGAATGGCTTCGTCAATAAACAAAATATGCGGTATTGGTCAGGCAGCAATCTACACGTACTCCATGAGTCATCATTGCATCCCGAAAAAATTACGGTTTGGTGTGGTTTATGGGCCGGCGGCGTCATTGGGCCGTACTTCTTCCGTGATGATCAAGACCGGCGCGTTACTGTGAATGGGAATCGCTACTGTTCAATGATAACCAAATATTTTTGGCTCCAATTGGATGATATGGACTTGGAGGACATGTGGTTCCATCAGGACGGCGCCACAAGCCACACAGCGAATGCCACAATCAATTTATTGGAAACTAAGTTTGGAGAACACCGTTAGACTATTTCCTGTGGGGCTACGTCAAGTCTATGGTCTAGGAATAAAGAATTTCATTAATATCCAAAACCGTTTTCGTTTTATTTAAAAAAAAAACTTTTTTAGCGCTCTTATTGAAAAACCCTTTACTTAGTCTTGCCCTCATTTACTGCTAAATCCATTTTTGCCGCTTCCTTCTCTATACTATGACATCACGTTGAGCCCTACTAATGATCTCAATATCGTCAACGAATCAAATTGAAGAAGTCACATGACAGCGCATCGCCTTGATTAAATCCTTTTTCGGTATCGCCGGCTTTATAAAGCTCAGAGGGAAGGCCGTCTTTTCCGGTAGCCTTACTAAGTCTTAGTTAAGATATTGCTATCCTCATTTCACTCTGTCGGGAGTTGGCCTTTTTCGCTGTGATGATGATGTTTCGAGTTGTGGGTGACACAAGAATTTATGTAAATTGTGAAATTCGAGCCCGGCTCACATTGAAGAGACAATATTGTCTTTTTACGGACAGTTTTGTGCATTTCATTGTGAGTTAAATTAATTTAGATAAGTAATTCAATCGAATTAAATTTTCGTAGTTTCCGTGAGCTGATTTTATTCATTTCCTACAATGAACTCACGAAGATCATCAAATGTGTATGTGAAGGATCTGGCTGCTGATTGACGTTCCGAACGCATTTGCTGTGCATTTTTTTTTGTCGAATATCATCGTGATTGAAATTAAAACCGATTTCAAAATTCTCAAATGCTGATTTTTTTTAATTTAAATGTTCCTCAGTGAATTGTTGATCAAAGTCAATATTAACATTTCCGTCCTTGTGTAAATAGCCGTTTCAATTACATCGGATACATTGTGAGGCTAGGATTGCTGCTTGCTCCAAAGCGACAAGCAATTGGCTATCTACACTTCAAGCACGGAAGAAAAGAATCTACGCAACGTATAACCTTGCCAGCAAACTTCTTTTTTTTTTATAATTTACACGTACTCAAGGGGTTATGAATACCCTTTGTTTGTTACCATAGTACGAGCGTTTGAGAAAAGGAAGAAAGAGAGGATATTAAAGATTTTGGATGTAGTGGAGACTTAAACTCCATGGGTGGTGTCCGAACTAGCTTCGGGGAGTCACTTTTTCTCGTGTTCGTTAAATTTGAAGAAATTCAAGATGGTATGCATACTTTAAGGTATTACACCGACCTTTTAATTTCTTTTAAATAAAAGTGAAATGGACTTTGGCTGGGATTAAACGCGCAACCTTCCACTCAACAGACGAACACATTACCACTACACCGCGGCCACCCACGGCCACCCACGGCCACCCACAGAAAGCATAGACGAATTGGTGCAAATAGTTTTTCCCAAACATTGTACAGAACTACAAAAATCATCAGTAGCTCAGTACGCGTGCTATATTAGCGGCCAAAAACATTTTTAGAATCCATGGAAAAACAAGAAATATTTTGTATCCCACAGCACTTCAATAAATATCGATTTTTATCTCACTAGGTAAAGAGTATCAAACCTAAGGTAAACGGGTGGTTTGACTCGAGCTGTAAAGAGGCAGTTAGGTAGAAAGAGTTGTGTTTTCGGTCTTACAAGACCAATCCTACTGAGGATAATCGATTTAAGTTCAAACGAGCCAGAAACGACTGAAATGCACAAATTAAGAGTGTCCCATTCTCCCACGAACAAAAAATTGAGGAAAAAAACGTTACTACATCCTGACGCTCATTTGCAATGACATTCCAGCTTTTAACTCTATAGACAAAGCCAATCTGCTAGCTGCTCATTTCGCAGCTAATTCTACGCTGCCAGATTGTGCCAAGTCTCACCCTGTACTAGAGAACATATACCATTTTATGTTACCAATTCACTTTCGTACTCGCAGAGTCGCAAGAGTATTGATCGATCTTGGCATACAGAAATCGGCTGGTACAGAACGTACCCCATCCATAATTCTTACTGCGTAAGCTTTTCTATCTGCCCTATTCATAAGGACTTTTCCAGAGTAGATGGAAAACAGCATTTGTCCACCCCTTCCCTAAAGGAGGCATCTCCTCTCTCGCTTACTACCAACAAATTCCACTTCATCACCTTATGAAATATCTTGAATCACGAAAACTCCTCAATGACGGACAAAACGGTTTTCGTAGCAACAGGCCCACTGGTGATTTGATGACATACCTCACAAGAAAGTGGTAGCTATCTATCCACCTTGTTGGTGAAAAAAATATCATTCAAAGGCATTTTACAGGGTTTGGCATCAAGCCCCTTTTTTCGAAAATGCGTGCTTTTGGAATCGATAAAACTCTTCTTCCATGGATTAGAAACTACCTCTCGAATTGTTCAATAATAAATGCTGATGTTCCCCAGCGTTCCGTTTTGTCTCCGACACTGTTTCTCATTTTTATAAATGACCTCTTATCTGCAACTTCAAATCCAATCCATTCCTTTGCTGACAACAGTACCTTCAGCTTTTCACGACGACCTTCACCTTCGGATGTGGATGACAAAAGACAAAATATGTTAAGCTCAATAAATTCCGACCTCGACAGCATAATTAAATGGGTTATATCTAATAGAGTGGAATTTAATGCTTCCAAAACGCAATGCTGTCTTCTGTTATTTAAGCGAAACCAAAATTTACAGTCACTATCCAATATCCATCGTCGAAAAACTCTCCAATACAGCGAAATGTCTGGGTTTCCTCAATCTGATGTAAGAAATATTTCACTGCTTCTTATCTGACCTCACTATATAAAACCCATATACGCCCCAAACTTGAGTTTAACGCCCACATCTGGTCAAAAGCAGTCAAAAAATCATTGTACCTACTGGATAGGATTAAAAAGCGTACAATAAAAATGATAGGAGATTCAACCGTAGCGAACTCTATAATCTCGCTTGAACATCGTAGGATATCTACTGCCTTACACTTTTTTACCACAATTATAACAGAAAATGCTCAAAGGAAATACTCAGCTGCATTGCGCCCCTTCAAACATTTAACCGTAATACTCGCCATATCATGAATGCTAATCAATACACATTCAAGCCTATCTTCAAACGTACTATGAAATATAGAGATTCATTCCTTAAGCGATGGTTTTCTTTATGCTTTGGGGCAGGGTATTAAATGGTTTTTGTAGAAAAATACATACAAACTGTGGACGTGGTTAAAATTAACTAAAGTCGAAATGTTTTATTATCATTACCAATAATCCTGCGTCGAAAGTTTAGATTGAATGTTTTTAAAACTTGAACCGAAAAATGTTGTTGTGGCAACTTTATATAAACAAAATAAAGAAACATATTGATATTATCTTAATATGTTCTGCAAATCATTGAAACCGCTTTCCCATTCCTTCCTTAAATGTGACATTTTCACAAAACTCTGCTTTGACAGTTTATCAAAATCCTTTAAGGTCTGGCAAAGGAGCGTTTTAGCGTAATGCTTTACCAAACTCTGTTTATACCCTATCCCATAGGGGTATTTTAGTTTTAATACATAGTTTGTAACAAAGAGAACTAATTGAGCTAGGTATACATCAAAGTATATGGATCGACTCAGAATCAATAGCTGAGTCGATTTAGCCATGTCTGTCCGCCCGTCCGTCCGTCCGTACGTCACCAGTTATCGGGCCTTAAATTTTGAGCTAGGATGATGAAATTTGGTACACGTGTTTGTTGTTGCTCCCAGCAGAACAAGTGTAAACAAATTTTGAAATCCGCCCACTGCGACGCTTTTTTTTTTTAGAAAAACTTAGTTTTACGCCAAATCGTTAGAGTTTTTGAAAAAAAAAAGTCTGAACAACATGTCTAAACAATCTTGATATCTATATTTCGTCTTTACAAACTTTTTCGGCACGCCTACTTTTTGGGGGCGTTTTTTGTAAAAAAAAAATTTTGCGGTAAAGCTTTTAACATTTCAAAAAAAAAATTTATGCAAGATAATTAATTTTGATAAAAGAAACATTTGTTCCAAATTGCACTTTTTTGTGGAACAGTTAGAGATTTTGAAAAAATGATTTAGAACATATCTAGACAATCCTAATTTCTACATTCTTTTTAATACAAAGTTTTTTGCCCCATCCAATTTTTGGGTGCGTTTTCAGTAAAAAACTTTTTGCGGTAAAATTTTAAATATTTCCAAAAAAATTTTGATGCAAAATAATTGCTTTTTGTAATATAAACATTTCTTCTATATGTCATTTTAACCCACGCGCACTTTTTGGAGACGTCAGAATCAATAGCTGAGTCGATTTAGCCATGTCTGTCCGTCCAGTTTTTGGGCCTTAAATTTTAAGCTAGAATGATGAAATTTGGTACTCGTGCTTGTTGTTGCTCCCAGCAGAACAAATGTAAAGACTTTTGAAATCCGCGCACTGCCACGCCCCCTTTTCAGAAAAACGTAGTTTTCGGCCAAACCGTTAGAGATATTTAAAAAGCGTCTAAACAACATTTCTAGACAGTCATAATGTCTATAAATAATTCATACAAAGTTTTTTGCCATGCCTTCTTTTTGGGGGCGTTTTTAGTAAAAAACGATTTTAACATTTAAAAAAAGAATTTGGTACAAAACCCTTAGGTCTGTTAATATAAACATTTCTTTTATATATAATTTCAACCCACGCCCACTTTTTTGAGACGTTTTCATACAAAATGCATTTCTATACTCTATCTTGTAGCATAACCAGTCGAAAAACGGTGTTTTTTGTCGAACCATAAATGATTTTGAAAAACAGTCTGAACAATATTTTATGACAATCACATTTTCTATATTTCATCGCCATAAATCTGACATTTTGGGGATATATTTCTTAAGGATGGAATGGGGTAGGGTACAAAACGATCCACACAGTGGAGTGTAGCCTTCTCATATGTTTTTCCTGCACATTGAAATTTACTAACATTTAAAACCAACGCACATCGGTTTCTCCCACTTTATTCTCCTTAATTTCCCTAATAAGCCCTTTAGCGCGTGCTAATTGTAAGTAAGAGAAACCCTACGGCATAATCACCAACCAACACACATTTTCCGAAATTCCAATCGAACGAGTGGTGCTTCGGGTTCGGACTCTAGGTAATAAACTCCTAAAAATAGATATATTATTGGTTTTAAAAAATAATTTTTTAAAACTCGTAGCTTCTGGATGATCGAAATTAGTCAAAATCTGAATTTTAAATTTTAAGTGCCATCACAAAAGTATACAAGTGTATGTACGTATACTTGGGGAGTATACAAATAATCCCTGCACATGCACCTGCACATCGGGCACGTAATGGAAAGTACTTTGCTCGTTATTCTTATTCAGATAAATGTAATGCGGTTCCATAGAACTTCCAATAATTCAAATTTCCTTTGAATTCTTTACTCCAAGTTTTTCTGTCAGGCACATACTCAATAGTCATACCACAGTCTAACGAAGCGGAAAAAAACTTTTTAAAACTTTTTTCTATATTGCGTCAATAAAAGAACAATAACAAGTGGATTTTCAATGGAGCTTACAATACTTAGAAATTAGCATTTTAAAATCGTTTCATTTGTCGTAGCGAATGTGTCGCAAATTAAAGATCCATTTTGTGCTGCACAGATGCAATAATAAATAATTGCTGGATTCTGAAATAAAGATTTTTTATCGAACCAAAATAGATTTAGATATATTTTGGTTCGATAAAAATAGATATGTCATTATGCTATCTGTATGGTATACAATGGTTTTTGTAAGAAAACGCCTCTAAAAAGTGGCCGTGGGTTAAAAGGATATATATAAGAAATGTTTATATTAACATAATGATTTTAAATCAAACATTTTATTCCAAATGTTTAAAATTTTACCGAAAATCGTTTTTACTGAAAATGGCCCCAAAAAGTTGGGGTGGCAAAAGTAAAGAAATATAGACAATTGAATTGTCTAGACACTTTGTTCAGACACTTTTTCAAAATCTCTAATGCCTTGGCCTGCAAATACGTTTTTCTAAACAGGGGGCGTGGATTTCAAACACTTATTCTGCTTCGTCGGATAGAGAGTCTATATCTTACTCTACCTCAAAATTTAAGGCCCAAAAATCGGTGACACACAGACGGATGGACGGACATACAAAGTTTTTTCCATACCCATTGTTTGCGGGCGTTTTTAGTAAAAAAATTTTTTCGGTAAAATTTTAAGCATTTGAAAAAAAATGTTTATGCAAAACCATTGGTTCTGTGAATATAAACATTTCTTCCATATATAATTTCAACCCACGCCTACTGTTTGGAGGCGTTTTCAAACGAAAACCATTTCTATATACTACCTCACAGCATAACCAGGCGAGAAACGATGTTTTTTGTCGAACCGTAAATGATTTTGATAAACTGTCTAAACAATATGTTCTGACAATGACATTTTTTATATTTCATCGCCAAAAAGCCGACATTTTGAGGATATTTGTTGTAAGGATGGGATGGGATAGGGTATAAAACGATCCACACAGTGGATTGTAGCCTTTTCATATGTTTTTTGTGCTACGAACGTTGTATTGTGATCGAAAGTGAAAAATTGTTTTCACAGGTTTATATGATTTGCTTCATCTGGGTATAATTGTCTGTGCTTTGAGGAATATATACCTCAAATATTTCTCTATGTTACAAACTATGTTCATTAAAAAAGATAAGAGAAGGCTGTACGAAACGTTAAATACCCTATCCCATGCCATCCTTAAAATAATATAGTTGTAGGTACCCAAAACTTTTGACGAAAATTGTTTTTTAATAAAACGTTCATAAAAGTGGAAGTGAATAAAAACGTCATATATATATGAAATATATATAATGACATAGTCTGAAACGTTCATAAAAGTGGAAGTGGCTAAAAACGTTATATATGGATGAAATATAGATAATGACAGAGTCTGAATATTGATCTACGACACTTTTTTAAATTTCTTTGGATTTGATCAGAAACGGCGTATAAACGTTTTTTCTGCTTGGCAGAAAATATAATCAGCTAGCGATTGCGAGTTGATCTGTATACTTCCAGGTATATCTATCGAACACAGTTAATACTTTAGCTAACATCCAGTTCAACTACATCATTATTTTTATTGTAAACTAGTTGACCCAGCAAACATTATTTTGCTTTCCAACTGCAAAATGTACCTTTGAATGATCATTTGTATTTATATATGCTCAGCTATCGATTCTTAGTCGATACACATACTTTGAGGTATACCTAGCTCAATTATTTCTCAATGTTACAAACTATGTATCAAAACTAATATACCTTTATGTGATAGGGTATAAAGAGCAAGAAAAGCGAGCGATCGAGGATATAGAGAGGTGCCACTAGATGAACTATGTTCGCAAGTTTTACCAAAGTGTAAAACGTCAGAGTTAACGATACAAGGTTCGAACAGAATCCTGTCGAGATGAATAAGGAAATATAGTTGAGACACAGTCGATGCTGAGGATATGGAAGAAGCACTTCTGCAGGCTGTTAGACGGCGATGACGAACAATATTCCGCTGTCAGGCAGACGATCCATTCAATATTGGCAACGATAGCGAAAACTGCTAACCACCCGACCTGAGTGAAGTGAGGATTTTTCGTTGGTGGTGGAAATCTCGAAAGACACGATGTGCACGTGCCCAAAGTAAGTGTGGGACTTGAACACCACTAAAACCACCACCCTCTTTGTATTTTTAACTTCCTCTTAAAAAGCGAAAGATATTGTTTCCGTGAAAATTTTCGACCTTGAGATTTTGATTGATTCTAACATTATGTTGATAGCGGAACTCAAAAAGTGGTTTTTGGAATCCCGTCCGTCGGCTCGTCGGTCCGTCTGTCCGTACAAGCCTCTCCAGGCAAAACGACTTAACCGATTTTCTTTAAACTTCGTATCCAGCGTTTGTGTGGCCATAATTCTAGGCCATTTTTTTTCTTTTAGCCATATTATGGTACCTGTTATAAAAAAATCATACATAACCTCAATGTCCTAACGAATTTGATTAAACTTCGTATGTGCTATAAACATATTAGTTCCTGCATACCCAGTTTTTTCGAGAAAATCCTTATAACGAATTTTTGCTTATAGGCCATATTAAGAAAATTGTCAATTTCTCGCAAACTATTTGGCCAAATTGAATGATATTTAATTTGTATACTACTATTACTGTTTTCATAAGTTCCACGTAATTGGTTTTGGGCCACTTATCCCTAAACGGAATTTTTAGTTTTGGCCAATAACGGAAAATCATTATTAATCGCATGGAAACGGAATAAACATTTGTATAATCACATTTCGACATTATTCATATGATTTTTAGCATCATTCATCAAAATAAATATTATTGTGTATTTTGGCCAAATTGTTAAAAACGTCAATTTAACTCGGTGTGAAAGAGAAAATTGCGTATGACCCAGTCGTGCACCCACCACTAGTTTTTATTGCAACTAATTATGCGACTTATCTAGCAATTTTTTTTATCACAAGTAATGAATGTCTGGCAGTTAACATTCCTGTGAGAGTTCCTGCTTTTTCCGCAATTTATAGCGCAGTTTGTTCTTATCGGTCCAAATCTAAGGGCTTAGTTCATTGAAGACGCCGCAATAAATTTGTTTCGTAAAGAATTTGAAGGACCGTTGTGTTGCGTGCAAAATTTTTCGCTTCATCTTTAACCGCGGGAAGTACCTAGATCTCTGCGTGGATCTTCATTCTTTATATACCACGGCGCATTAATGAATGATCTTAACATTTTTTTTTTTTCAAAAGTTTGTAAAATATTTAAAGTCGTTTCACTGGTACAACAATATAGTTATATAAAATATGTCCAGACCGGCTTTAGCACTTGCTTGTATAATAGCAGCTTGTTATCAAGTCTAAGCTTTGAATATATTCCGAGTAACCAAAACAATTCTCTTTATTAATTTTTAAGTTCTTCGCATTTATTTTTTACATGCTACTTCCATTTTAATTTTGCATCGAGTATCATTCCGAGATATTTCGCTTCATTTGCAAGAGGCACGAACCGTATTGAGAAACACTGGCAAATTGTTTGTCCGTTTATACGAAAAATCTACATGAATCGATTTGCTCTCGTTAAGTGCAATCCGCCAGGACTTTGTTGTGCCAACTGCTACTATAGCTGTATCGTCAGCAAATGTGGCAACTATTGTATCGTTTGTTTGTGGAATATCACGTGTAAATAGGAGGTACAAGAGTGGTCCAAGGATGCTTCCTTGGGATACTCCTGCCGATATTTCTTTGAAATCCGAATTTTCGTTTCCAAGTTTCACACGGAAGAGTCTATTCTCAAGATTTTTATGCAGCACTTGTCTGAGCTTGCATTGAAGGCCTATATGCAAACTTTTTCTAAAGCTTGCGACACGTCAAGAAATACTGCGGAGCAAATTTTCTTTTCTTCGAAAGCTTTCTCAATCACATCAGTAATTCGATGAACTTGGTCCACAGTCGATTGTTTACTTCTAAACAGGTTTGAGAACCATAAATACTTCCGCGAATTTCCACTGTTTTGGAATGTATTCTAATCTAATTGCTGCATTTACATTGTAGAGGAGTTTAGTTAATGCTTTTTGGGGCAACATTTAAAGAAGTTCTCCTGTAATTAGGTTATAACCCGGAGCTTTTTTATGCTTTAATTTCTGTATTTCCCGTTTAAGCTAAGCAATACTTGCATATGTTATTATATTTCTATTGGTTGTATTCTCGAATACATTAACGTTTTCATGTTGCGCTGGGCCATAAAATGGCTTAAGTGTTTCCTTGAGATGTGCGGCAAAAACGTCAGCTTTTTCATTGGTGGCACAGTATCTTTTGGCCGTTTTATGGCTAATTAATTGCTTTCCAGAGAGAATAATTCGATTCCTTTCCAGCGGTAAGGCTTTGTCGATAAGTTAATACTGCATAGTTTTCAAAGTTTTTAATCGAATTTGATAGCCGATTATGATGTGTTTTATCTTGCGGAGAGTTTGGTGCCATTTTTACGAGCTTTTCTCTTTTGTCTAACCAATTCTTTAATTACCCGTGGGTACTTGATAGTACTATAGCTCTCTATTTTGCGTTGTAAAGGAGTATTATTCCACGCTTCTATTTGAACGGTATCGATAAAGGAGTCAACCGCGACATCAAGTTCCAATGGGGATCTAAGTGATACATTCAGTCGAATATTATTTTCAATATCGTTTTTGAAGCCTTCCCAGTTTGTTTTCCCGTTTGTTAGTCTGGGTGCGTTTTCATTTCTAATGACTGACTCGCTCGTTGTTAGAATGACCGAAGAATGATCAGAGCAAAGATCAACGTTGACGAATGCCAACTTTGATTCGATTAAAAGGCACACTTTTACTATGAAAAAATCGATCAAATCCGGTATTTTTGTAACATCATTTGGCCAGTAAGTTGGTTTAATTGTAGAATGAAATTCGGTATTGTACTTTCTATCTACTTCATAAATCATCCTACCTTTCTGTGATATGCATCTAGATCCCCAGAATGTATGTTTTGCATTAAAGCTGTCCAGGGAATAAAGCAAGTTTTCAAAGACAAATTTCTCAATCTTGCATCGCGGTGGGCAGTAAACAGAAGATATCATCCGAGAGGATTGTCTGCTTCTGACTTGTATAGAGCTAACTTGCATTGTTTCGATTTCTAATTTAAGATCAATCGATGTCCGATACACTCTTATAGCCCTATTCGATGGATGTAGAGCATGATATCCGAGTTAACCTTTAATCTTTAATTTCGCATTACTCTTTGCGTGAGTTTCGGATATTAAACAGATGTTGATATCTTTTTCTTGCATATACAATTCAAGTTCTCCAAGTTTTTGCCAAAGGCCATTGGCATTCCACGTTAAAATTTTAAGAAATCTATTCATGTCGAATTTTCTGATGGCCGTGTAGGTTGTGAAAATGTGGGTTTTATAGCCTGCTTTGGCTTCGACACATTTTTAATCGGAATTTTAGGCATTTTCTTTTTTAAATTCAATTTCTGTGAATTAATACTCAAAAAATTTGCCCGTCTTTTTTGCAACTCCTTAGCTACTTCGCAGCCGCTATAATTTGTAGGAGGATTGCCTTTGCAGTTGATGCAGATAGGAAAAGTTTTCTTATCTGACTTGCAATCTACTGTCATATGATTTCCGGCACATTTTACACACCTCGGTTCTTTTTGACAATAGGTTTGCGTATGGTCAGCGCTTGAACTGAGGAACTAATGTGGAATCCTTACGCATGGGTTCAATTTTTACAACAATATTAATACTGAGGAAAGCAATATCTAAACTCAAGCTTAATAAGGCTGCCGAAAATTACAGCCTTCCCGCCGTGCTTTATAAAGCTGGTGGAGATGACTTGGTAAGAAACATCCACAAACGCATAAGCCAAATCTGTTCGGAAGAAAGTATGTCTGAAGAATGGAACCTCAGCATCGTTTGTCCGTTCCACAAAAAAGGAGACCCTCTAAACTGAGCCACTTACAGAGGCATAAGTCTCCGCCTACAAGATCCTATCTGCCGTAATATGTGAACGCCTGAAACCGTTTACGAACAACCTGATCGGCCTTTAGCCGTGTGGTTGTAAGCCTGGAAAGTCCACAACCGATCAAATGTTCACACTTCGGCAGATCCTGGAAAAAACCCAAGAATCATCGATTTCAAAGCCATGTCTAGTTTTGGTATACCGCCCAAAATCGTCCATTTGTATAGGATGACGATGGAAAATTCTCGCTGCTCCGTCAGGATCGGAAACGAACTCACCGACACATTCGATACCAAAAAAGGATTTAGGCAAGGCGATGCGCTATCACGTGACTTCTTCAATTTGATTCTGGAGAGGATTGTGCAAAACTCACGAGCCAACACCAGAGGCACAATTTTCCAAAAATCGGTACAACTACTAGCATTCGCCGACGCTGTCAATAGCATTGGTCGGACCCAACGTGATGTCATAGCCAAGTTTGCTAGTATAGAGAAGGAAGCCGCAAAAATGGGTTTAGCAGAAAATGATGGTAAGACTGAGTAAATGAACGTCACCATTGACAGATGCAACTTTGAGGTATTACGGGACTTTGTCTACCTCGACTTCGCAGTTAACCCTGACAACAACATCTAGTCAGAAATTAAACGAAGAATTGCTTTTGCCAACCGCTGTTTCTTCGGGCTAAGGAGAAAAAGGCAATTTGGTAGTAAAGCCCTCTCTCAAACTACTTAGGAGATCCAATATATGATCCTGATCATCCCAGTGGATGAAGAAATCCTTTGTTGTTTCGCTGATTGGCATTGGAGACGAAGATTCAACCAAGAACTATACGAGCTATACAGTGACATGCCCTGGTCAAAAACACCAATTCTCCGACTCGTAGAGTCTTCAATTCCCAGCCAGACGTCGAACGCGGTTAAGAAGATCTCGCATTAAGTGGCGCGCACAAGTAGAAACCGACCCCAACCATCTGGGAGGAACCGACACTGGAAGCAGTGAGCTAAGGACCTGGCTATTGTAGAGGCTTGTTGGGTGATGCCCAGGTTCATTCCAGGCTACAGCGCCACTTAAGTTAGTAAGTTAGTTTTCCCTTTTAAAGTAAGTAGGTAAGTCGCCCCTTTAAATCGAGGACAATACATGCATAGATCTATGAAAAAATGTATTAGAAGGCTATAATCCACCGTGTGGATTGTTTTATACCCTACCCCATCCCATCCTCAAATTGAATATCCCTAAAATGTGGGAGATTTCGTTTAAAATATTGTTTACAATAATTGATGGAAGTGTTTTTAATTTTTTATCAAATAAGAACTCTGCAGCAATGTGTTGTATTTGCGGTGCAACTCCTAAAGAAAAAATTGCAATAAACGAAGAGCTCCCAAAGAAAAAACTAGCATATTGGTTTATAAGATGATAAGATGGTTTGAATGTTTTTCAATATTTCTTATCGGCTTCCTTTCAAAACCTCACAAGTGCGTGATGCTGAAAACAAAATTTACGTACCCAAAGAAATGATAGATAGACATGAACAATTTAAAACAACATGAAAATGATGATCAGTAAATACTCTATACTTATTAATTTAATATTTATTGGAGTTTTTAACATTGAAATAAATAAATATTCTCATAATATAATAAATAAAAATATATATTACGTTCCTAATACTTATAAGAGCTAAAATCTCCTAAACGCTCCTATAAAAGCTTGGGTGGTTAGATCACTTACTGCTTCTAAGTGAATAGCTTTGGTGACCAAGCAAACAAAAGCAGCGATGTATCCTTTGTGGCATTTTGAGCCGCGACCTTTCCATGCTTGGATATTAATTGGGTCTTGATACCGTGAATCTGGGTGTTGGAAGTTTTGCCATTAGCATATGCGCTGTTTCACATCGAAACCAGTAGCATGTCGTGCAACTTTTTATATACTTTTTTACCAATCGTTTTATTTGAAATGTCCAGTATTTACGGCGTATATGCACCATCATAAGCTGGATACCTCCGTGTAATGACCTTTCGTGAGCATAGCGAATAATTAAGCTGGAAATATGGTGTCGGGGTTCCAAAATTATAGGATGCTTTTGATCATATGGAATATTTGCATGGATGAGCCTTCCGCCAAATCGGATGATTCCATGACCATCTACAAAAGGATTCAGAGATCCCATACTTGTCGTCTTCTTAATGCCATCTGGAAATATTTCCTTTTTGTGCAATCCGAATCAGTGACGTGGTTGCTTCGTTGAGTTGTATTGGTGGAAGTGGACTATTGTTTTGTAGGTGTTTTTGACGGGTACGGCTAATAAATCTCGTGCAATAAGCGACTATCCTAACTAATTTCGGAAACGTTGACGAGTTGTGGATGAGTTGAAGTATTTGGTTTTGGTCAGCGTCCAGTCTTAGACAAAGTGTACGTTTTTGGCCTTCCTCCGTTGTCAAATTAGCGGGATGGCTTGGCATCTGAAAATCCCATGATTCCTGCAGAAATGTTGGCCTCTTCCACCATCGACGCTTCTGTATTAGTGCCGAGGGCAGTACACCTCGGGAAGCTAAATCTGCTGGATTCTGGTCCGTTCCAATCGTGATATGCTTACGGGTTTTAGTGGCGCAACCCGCGTCTTGGAAAGCAAAATGCTCATGTCGACCGAACCCTTTTCATTCTGGACTCGGATTAACACCACAACACCGAAAGCCTTTTCTGATGCGTTTGAGATTTCCATAGTCCGAATATGCTGTAAAAACTAAACCCACCGAGGTAAACGCATCCTGTTTATGGCTGTTAAGTCCTTGAAGAACATGTTCCAACTCGTAGCTAGCTCTTTATCAATAGGCTCATCCCACGTCATCTTCTTCGCCCAAAATATTTGGAGAAAGCATTTGGCCTTGATAACGCACATCGAAATCCAACCCATTGGATCAAAAAGTCTAGCTATCGTCGGTAGTATTGACCTTTTGGTTGTCTGTGGATAACTTGGCGGAGTAAAGCTGTAAAGAAAAGTATCTGTGTTAGGGTTGCAGTGAATTCCCAGCATCTTGAGTTGACCAGAACCTTCAGAAGGGAATGTAAATATTGATTCCCATTCTTCCAACGGTAAATCCTTTAAAAAGCTCTGAGTGTTCGATGTCCACTTACGTAGATTCAACCCTGCAGCTTTCAGACTCGTTATTACCTCATACATTTTTCTTCCAGCTTCATTGTTGGTGTCGGCTCCAGAAATAACGTCATCCACTTACATTTCTTCTCGGATCATTCTTGCAGCTCGTGGATATTCTGAGCGATTCTCTTTGGCAAGCAAGTTTATAGTTCGGATTGCCAAGTAAGGAACAGATGCTGTGAAAAATGTCACTGTTTTAAGACGGTATACTTTGATAAGCTCGGATGGATCTTTTCGCCACAGAATCAGCTTTTAGAAAGAGTCCCTTTCATTGACCTAAAATTAGCGGTACATTTTTTCAATATCGGCCATGAAAGTGTACTTGTACAGCCTCCACCTGAGAATGACATCGAGAATGTTTTATGATGCTGGTCCAATCATAAGCCTATCGTTGAGTGACGTACTTCGGTAGTCGCTCATAGGTTTTGTCAAGGAGCTCATAGAAGCAGTCCTTAGCTATATCATCTTTTTCCTCCGTTGGGGCGTGAGCGCATATAAGGCTAATGTTGGCGAATTTGGCCTTGATGCGGATCGTTACAATGTGTTTGCTAATGTCTTGGAAACATAAGACTTCTTGCCTAAGTCTGGCACTTATAACAAATCCGCATCCGAATAGTCGCTGTTTCTGCTCACTGTAACACGGTCCGTAGTAGATGTCACAGTTTTTCATCCTCTTTTTGCCCGGCCCATCCCATCGTATTTCCTGGATGGCAGTAATGTCTGCTTTGTAGCAGTTTAGGGCTTCCGCTAGTTGTTCGCTTGCACATCTCCTGTTTAATGTTCTCACGTTCCAGGTGCAGATACGAACGTCGTTGTCCTTTTTTCGTTTAGCCGTGTCGTCAACAATAAAATCAGTCCTTTCCGAGGCTTTTGGTTGCTTCGTAACCGTTAGATTTTTCCATGATTGGGTAGTTAACCCAAAGCACAACCACCAACCTGGAGGGCCAGTTCCAATTTATTAGATACCCCTAGGACACGGGGCCAACAGTATCCACTACGGGATTGAGCGCTGCCGTTGGCCTTTTAGTTCATCCGCCACTAGCTCTGTTCAAGGGGCCTGACTAACCCTTGACATTCCTAGACAACCTAGACAACCGAATATGTCGAAGCAGCTTGTCTAGGTTCGCCTGGGACAGCAGGCCGGGTATTCATTCCGTGCCATTCTAACCTGGCTGTTTATAGTGTTGCTGTTTTTCGTCGTGTTATCAACACTCGCGCTTATTGTTTAGCAAGTCAAATCCGGTTGGATGAGACCAGTACCCGATGGTTACTACTTGGAGGTAAAAATAAGCACTTGATGTGTACTCAAAGTTACAACACTGGGCATTGCCATGTTAAGGCCAATCAGAATCTACCCTCGTTCTACAACACCCAAACCATCCATTAATGTCAGTAGCATTACATAAAATGGGTGGGGTAGAAAGAGTGGGTATGAAAAATAATTATCATCAAGCATTAAGAGTTCCGTAATAGCTAGATTCTTCAAACATTGTCCTTTAACTTCATCTCATTTCACTTCTCACTGTATCGACTAGGTTCTTTGACTTAAAAAAAATGTTCGGTCAATTTCTCATATACAAGCTAACGCAATGCCATAACTGTCAAACGTATGGTCATAGTGGACGAAATTGCTACTTTAAAACAACGTGGAATAACAGAATTGCGTATTAAGAGATGAAGAAGAAGAAAGGAAAAATAAAAAACATATCGCAAGTTCGTCTACCACCGCGATCACAAGCTGTTCATTTATTGAATAATTTTCCTTTGCTCCTACCTCATTACAACTAAAGTGGCGCTACAGTCGAGAATGAACCTGTGACTCTCCAATTAGCCCAGTCCTTAGCTAACTGCCTCTAAATGCGCACTTTAAGTTACTTGAGGTCTGTTTATACTATTGTGCGCGCCATTTAAGGTGAGGTCTTCCTCCCATACTACGTCATGGCTCTGTATAGTTCGACTCTATAAATTATGTCGTATGCGGCTTTGAAATCGATGAATATTTGGTGGGTATCGAGAGTATTTCTTGTGGGGTTATGTAAAGTCGTTAGTCTATGTGGACAAGCCGAACACAATTGAAGCCATACAGGATAACATAACACGCGTTATTCGTGGAATCCATGCCGAAACGCTCGAAAAGTGATGCAAAGTTGGACCATTCGAATGTACCATTTGAAACGGAGCCGTGGACAACATTTACATGAAGTTGTCTTTAAAAAGTAAATTTCAAAGGCCTATTTATCGACTACAATAAAAATTTTGAATATTTGATTCAATTTTGAGCGTTCTATTCGATTTCTAAAAACTACGCTTAAAAAATCACGCGTTATTTATACAATATACCATAGGGGTGTATTTTTTTTATTCATAGTATGTAAAATAGAGATATAATTTAGGTAGATATATCGGGTGTTTTTCTTAGGGGTTCGTTTTCCGAATAGAGATAAAACTGAAATTTGGGCAACTCTAATGTCATTTATGCTCAGTTTGGTTTTCATTTCATCATGTACAGATGACATATGAAAAACGCTTGCAAATAGTGCAAATTTATTTAATGGTTCAATTCGCGAAGTTTACCGCAAGCTCCGTTAATTTTTATGGTCGACATAATCGTCCATAAGAGCAATTAATTCGGTTTACCACGTTTTGTTTTCGCACTACGTTTACTCTATGTCATAATACGCATCCGCAGAGACATCGAACAGTGTGCACCGAAGAAACAATTGCCGCTGTAGAGCAATGCGTTGAAGAGGTCCCGAATGAATCGATTCGGCACCGTGCACAGCAATTGGATCTTTTTCCATCAATTTTATGGATTATTATGCCCAAAGATCTTGGCTTACGACCTTACAAGATCCAGCTTGTGCAAGAATGAAAGCCGCGAGACCATGCAATGCGTCGTGATTTTGGCGCAAAATTGGGGCATTTGGAGTGAAGAGAATCCACATGAGACCCTTGAGACGCCTTAGATCCACAAAAAAACTTCTTCCAAAATGATGCTGGAGATTCAGTAACCATTAATGCAGACCAGTATAGAGCCATGTTAACCGACAATTTTGTTCCCGAATCGGACGGCACAATTGATTAGGAAAATCGTTATTTTTGGTCAAATGGTTAAGAATTTTGAAAAAGTGTTTGAGCGAGAGATTTAGACAATCTCAACTTTTTGGTAGCGTTTTAGTAAAAAAAACGTTTTCAGTCAAATTTCAAAATATTTGAAAAACATTTTGATGCGAAATGATTGGTAATATTAATATAAAACTTTCGTCAAAAGTTCATTTGAGTAGTCTTACGAAAAATGGCATGGCGACTCCCAAAAAAAATACAAATTTTTGGCGCAACAGGCTCATTAGTACTCAGGGCCGAGCCGAGTGTGCGTGTGTACTTCTTGTACAATAATGGGACTTCCTGTTTTATGGCGACTCCGAACGGTGAATTTGAGATAAGCTTTTACTGACAACTGATACCACTCGGATTATTTGTGAGATCATCACGAGAGGAAAGCCAGTGAAAAATCATTGACATTGACATTGACATCACAGTACTTCGCACATGAATGCAACGAACTACAGACACATAACAGCACTGGCGACTGAGGCCATCGGCTGGGACAGATCAAGACATTTATACAACAGATAGAGACGGATAGATACATAGAAGGAAAGACATATAACATTAACCTACGTGGCACAGAGGAGGAGACATCGATTTATATTGTCTCATGTTATCGCACAGGTGGCATCAGATAAGCTGGCAATTTTCGTAGAAAACAAATGCTGCCGAAGCTGTGGTTTGAACCCGCAGCGCTTGGCTTAGCAGACAACTACGCATTCCTCTGAGCCATGGCCACCTGCATCGCACTAACCATCACTGTGCCCTTCAACTCACATTCTTAAACATTCAGGAGTACTATGAGGTACACATTGCGAGTGGTAGAACAAGTAGACGTGGCACCTTCCATACAAAGTATATATTTATGGCATAAAATATCTGAAACACTATGACAGTGAGATCGTTAACAACTTCTGTGAGTCCATAGGCTATCAATATAAACATCGTAATAGGAAATGGACGGGAATATATCAGTTAACTTGGCAACCCTTTTGCGTGTGAAATATTAGTCATCATATTACATCCAGAGTACGAAAGTCAGTGTTTTTTAAAATTTGTGCATGAGCAAAAGTTGTTATTTTGAGAATAAAAACAAAATAATATAAATATTTTTCACCGCTGCTTGGGTGTGTAGGATACAGCTAGTGTATGTATAAAGCCTTTTATCAAGTTTTTTTTAAATATCTTTTGCGATAATTTATATGGTTCATGTTTGATATTTAGGATACAGAAAAATAAGAAAATATTGTTGACAACAGTGGTTGTAAATTTTTTTAATAAAGACATTAAATAAAAACAGGAACCATATTCGTGGAATTAAAAGTTATGCTTTTCTGTTAGAGGCTAAAAATATTAATTCAGTTAAAAGACAATTTGTCTATCGCTAATTAGAAGGCATTGTTAAAAAGTTGTTCGGTGGTGATAAGGTGGATGACATAGTTACCGCAACACCCATCGCTACAACTCACCTCAATACAACAACATGCTGTTGGGTATTTTATGCATGTATAATGTATATACGTAGATATATGATTTCTTTATGTTGACATCGAATCATAGTTTACTTATACAACGCTTTCGGCAATTTGTACATATTGCGGACATTCTGCCTGAAACCAATCAATGTATCATTCCAAGCAATTAATTTCACATTAGCAGTTTGTTCAAGAACCTTAACTGATTGCTATCTCTGTGAAATTAATTAAATTATCCAATATGAAACAATGCGCTTTGGATATGTGAATGTGTATGTGTGCAAATATAATTACCTATCGCTTCGAGACATTGCAGGAATACTAGGTTACACAAAAACCACATGTTGTTGCATGAAATTTAATATCCCAGCAGATTGAGACACTAGTGAATTCGATTTTGTCCTGAAGCAGTCGTATAAATGTAAAATATTACATATACATACTGAAACTGAAAGCACGTGCAGAAACGGATTGTAATTTGATTAAAAGTCACATTTGTTTAACTTCTAAAATATACAAATTGGTTTTGGTTAGGTGATGGGACTATAACGAAACATGTTTTCATTTCCATCAAAGTTTCACGTACTCTCGAAGGAACGTTTTTATAAGGCCGAAATAAAGTAAATGCAAAACAGCATTTTGAATGCAAAGGCTTTTTTCGGTTAATTCACTAAAATATTTTGGTAGGGTGTTTTTTACATGTTCTCACATTCCAGGTGCAGATACGAACGTGGTTGTCCATTTTCGTATAGCCGTGTCGTCATCAATAAAATCAGTCCAGGCTATTGGTTGCTTTGTAACATAGATTTTTTGCCATGGTTCGGTAGTTAACCCAAAGCACAACCCCCAACCTGGAGGGCCAGTTCCAATTTATTAGATACCCCTAGAACCCGGGGTCATCAGTATCCACTACGGGATTGAGCGCTGCCGTTGGCCTTTTAGTTCATCCGCCACCATCTCTGTTCAAGGGGCCTGACTAACCCCAGAAATTCCTAGACAACCTGTTGTCCGAATATGTCGAAGCAGCTTGTCTATGTTCGCCTGGGGCAGCAGGCCGCGTATTCATTCCGTGCCATTCTGACCTGGCTGTTTAAAGTGTTGCTGTTTTTCATCGTGTTATCAACACTAGCGCTTATCGTTTAGCAAGTCAAATTCGGTTGGATGAGACCAGTACCCGATGCTTACCACTTGGAGGTAAAAAATAAGTAGTTGATGTGTAGTCAAAGTTACAACACTGGGCACTGCCAAGTTAAAGCCAATCAGAGTCTAACCTCGTTTTACAACACCCAACCATAACTATACGAGCTGTACAGCGACCTGGCCAAAAAACTCCGCATTGGACGTCTAAGGTAGCTAGGACATGTAGAACGAATGGACACCAATACTCCTGCTCGCAGGGCCTTCGATTCCCAGCCAGACGTCTGACACAGTAGAGGAAGACCTCGCCTTAAGCGGCGCGCACAAGTAGAAACCGACCTCAACCAACTTGGAGTGCGCTAATGGAGGCAGTTAGCCAAGGAGCTGGCTAATTGGAGAGGCATGTTGGTTGAGGCCCAGGTTCATTTCGGACTGTAGTGCCACTTAAGTAAGTAAGTAGTGTTTTTTTACATTTTTTATTTACAATACAAAACTATATTCAAGTGTAAAAAAAGAGTCGTTAGAAGATATATAATTAGCAAAACCATCGATTTACGTTTTCAAATACTTGTCGAGACTGAGTAATAGTATCTATAAATTACTCAAATCCTTATCTTATCGGAAATAATATGACTGAACGATGGACCACAGAAATATCTCAAATTCTTTCAATTTCAAGCACCATACACTTCACATGATTAAAGAAAATGCACCCCAAAACTTTTGACTAACAACCAGATCATTCAGTTTAATCGAAATCTTTTCCTTCATGCGGATCGTCAATAAATTGATTATAAGAAAATTGTAGGAAACATATACTTTTGGGTGACGTTTTCTTCAGAAAACCCTCAATTTTTGGAAATAGTGAGGAAATTATATGAATCGTTTGAACTAAATGCAGTTACTCCTAAAAGTAAGTACGCACCATACACCCAACTAAACCCGAATGAGATTTTATTATTTATTCAACTAATAATATTTCAAGAATGAATTGGCAACAAAAATTACAAATTAACTTAACAATTAAATAAAAAAGAATAAGGATGACTAAACAGTAGTCGACAACAATGTCCCAAATGTATGTACATGTACTTTTTAACTTTTTTAAAAATTTCTTATTAATACTTTATGGTGTATCCTTTGGCATAAATAACGGCTTTAAATCTTGATTACATCGAGTTTACCTAATTCTTTTTAACGCTTGTTTTAATTTCTCGTTTTCTTATCTGGCGATCTATACTGATCTGTGGTGGCATTTTCAATTGATTTTGGACATTATAAAATAGCCATTCTTGTTGGAAGAGAAATTACCATTCAAGCCTAACTCTCTGTCACTTTCATGTAAATTATTTTTGAAACATTCAAATAACCATACCAGTTGATCTTACAGCCATTAAATACCAAGTTACCAATAACAGATGCTACCATGCAAACCCACACCACGTTTTTCCTCGATGTTTAATGTTCCTGCTGTAATTGTTGGACCGAGCTTGGAATTTCGTTTTCTCCATACTTTTCGACGACCATCTGACATGTTGAACTTACTTCCATCGCTAAGTTTTACATTATATTTTCATGCTTTTTGTTTTTGCAATGTGGAGTCGTTTTTGTCTGTTGACTTTGTTGGTAAATGGTTTCTTTCTTATATTCCTTCCATGATTTTAGGAGAACTTGTCGTTGGATTTTTATATACCATATCCCTTAGGGGTATATTAGTTTTATACATAGTTTGTAACATAGAGAAATAATTTAGCTAGATATACCTCAAAGTATATGGATCGATTCTATCTGTATGTCACCGGATTTTGGGCCTCAAATTTTAAGTCAGGATAATCAAATTTGATATAAAGGATTCTTGTCCTAGGCTGCAGAACAAGTGTACAATTTGTTAAAATCCGCCCACGGATTGTTTTTGGCCAAACGGTTAGAATATTTGAAAAAGTAACTATACAGGATATTTAGACAATTTCAATAGCTTTATTTCCCACATTTTAGGGATATTAATTTTTCTCATGTGCTTTTATTTAAGGAACGATAAGAAAGTTTTCTTGTTCTGGGTATACGCGGGGCCGGCCGTTCTGATCGGACATTATTTTCCAAACAACACATATTTTTTAACTTTTCTATCATCTTTTGTACTATTGCGGGTACAATTTACAAATTCTTAGAATACTTATACTTAATTTTGTGACGAATTTATGTGCGTTCCTCGGGTTTTTTCTCTTCTTTAACATACTAAAAATTTTAATATCAACTGTTTTCGTTGTTGTTGGATGAACGTTCAATTTCCTAAGAAAGAAATTATTTGTTTCGATGAACAAAAATTGGATCGATTTCAAATGTTCAAACTTCATTGGAATTCCACTAAAGTGCCGTTTGCGAGGTTGATATTGACTAAGAGATAGATCAACTTGTTAACTATCTCGAAAAATTTCATTAAAAACTTCTACCAAGGTACCATACCGCGATCAGACTATCATATCACATATTTGTTAAATGGATAAGATAAGCGTATCCTAGTAGACAGATTTATTATGTGTATTGGCTTTCTTGTTAACATTTTCTTCGCATCATAGCGCATGAATCTTTTTGTCCTCGGAGTGCGGTTTGATTGGAAAAGTTCAGATAAGCCATTTCAAAATTAAACACAGCAGTATTAAGCCTGTTCAGATCCGAAAAAAGGAAACCCTCTAAACTGCGCCAACTACAGAGGAATAAGTCTCCTCAACATCGCCTACAAAATCCTATCTGCCGTAATATGTGAACGCCTGAAACAGTTTACCAACAACCTGATCCGCCTTTTTCAGTGTAGTTTTAGTTTAGGAAAGTCCACAACCGATCAAATCTCCACACTTCGAAAATACTGGAAAAAACACAAGTAGCCCAAAAAACTATATAGAGCCATGTCTAGTTTTGGTATACCGCCCAAACTCGTCCGTTTGTGTAAGATGGCGATGGAGAACTGCTCCATCAGGGTCGGAAACGACCTCACCGACACGATCTGATTCTTGAGAGGATTGCGCAAAACTCAAGAGCCAACACCAGAGGCACAATTTTCCGAAAATCTGTACATACTTCGACGATATTGACATCACTGGTAGGACCCAACGTAATGCAGGAAGCCGCAAAAAAATTATATACTTCACGAAGTATATGCTGTCAACACGAAAGGACGCACAAGATCGACGAATTGGACAGAATGTCACCATTGACAGGCATAACTTTGAGGTAGAACGTTACTTTATCTATCTCGGCTCCGCTGTTAACTCTGACAATAACATCTCGTCAGAAATTAAACGAAGAATTACTCTTGCCAACCGCTGTTTCTTCGGGCTAAGAAGGCAATGCAGTAGTAAAGCCCTCACTCGAACTACTAAGGAGATCTTATAAAAGACCCTGATTATCCCAGTCCTGCTCTACGGTGCTGAAGCATGGACCGTCTCAAAAGCGGATAAAGAAACCCTTGGTCGATTTAAGGGGAAAATTCTTCGAAGAATCTTCGGTCCCGTTTGCGTTGACGGACTATGGAGGCGAAGATTCAACCGAGATCTATACGAGCTGTACAGCGACATGCCCCTGGTCAAAACGATCCGCATTGGACGTCTAAGATGGCTAGGAAGAACGAATGGACACCAATACTCCGGCTCGCAGAGTCTTCGATTCCCAGCCAGACGTCGGACGTGGTAGAGGAAGACCTCACCTTCAGTGGCGCGCACAAGTAGAAACCGACCTCAACCAACTTGGAGTGCGCAACTGGAGGCAGTTAGCTAAGGACCGGGCTAATTGAAGAGGCATGTTGGTTGAGGCCCAGTTTCATTCAGGACTGTAGCGCCACTTAAGTAAGTAAGTAAGTAAGTAAGATCCGAGGGATATTATGATACGGGGACTATAACTCAATATGAGTTTTTGGTGGAATTTGTTGACCACTTGCAAAGAAAAAAACCCACCTCGACTTAGTATTTCTGACTCCGCAGCTTGAAGACGGTACAGATCAGTTGTTGTTGTTGTGCTAGTTTCCTTAACTACCGCTCGATGTGGCATATAGTTGCGATTCCCAGGTACTGGATCGTGAACAACTTTATCCGTATGATTAAGCTGAATTAAGCAAAACAATCGATTTACGTTTTCAAATACTTGTCAAGACTGAGTAATGGTATCTATAAATTACTCAAATCCTTATCTTATCGGAAATATGACTGAAAGATGGACCACAGAAATATCTCAAATTCTTTCAATTTCAAGCACCATACACTTCACATGATAAAAGAAAATGCACCCCATCTGACTCCGCAGCTTGAAGACGGCACAGATCTGTTGTTGTTGTTGTGCTAGTTTCCTTAACTACCGCTCGATGTGGCATATGGTTGCGATTCCCAGGTACTGGATCGTGAACAACTTTATCCGTATTATTAAGCTGAATAAATTCATGAATGCAATCCTTGTACTGTGATCTTAGTTGACCATCTTTGTCATTCGGAGAGTTGAACTTCTTCGAAGTGATTTTCGCAAAGTCGTTCCTCGATAGTAAGATATTTGACATCCCGCAACGACTCGATTTCCCCGAATTTAGAAACAGCCTTGGTTAACGAATTATCGGTATACATACATATGGCAGTGGTTGTTTTCATTGCGTTCCTAGTGCCAATTACTTTGCCAAAGAGAATCCACCCAAGTGTTGATTGCTGATCAATGGGAGTACCAATCAGGCCCGTGACCAAACTTTAATGAAGAAACTGTCACAGTTCGTCCGATCCGAGCAATATATCGACAGCGGGTGATGTGTGGAACTGAGGATTAGATAGCTTTAATCGAGTTATGTGCGGCCATTCAATTTTCTTTAGTTTTACGGGAGGTAAATTGTTGCTAATTTTTTGTAGGATCTGCGCACGAATTGTTGTTATAAAGCGGTGATCGCACGAAAACAATGTTAGCTCAACTTTACCCTTGGAATTTACAACTGCGGCACCGCCTATTCCTTCAATCGCTATTGAGCACGGAGATGTGATCCGTTGTCAAACAGTATTCTGGCGTGTTAGTATCTTCCAGATTGGTCAGCGACCTTTACAATACCTGTTCCAAGTAGCAATTGACGTTCAGTATGTTGTATTGTGTCGTTGGCGCTTCTTGATGGAGAAGAGTGTGGTGGCGTGCTGGACACACACGGCATGATTTATTACTGCGACACTTATCACGGCTATGACCAGTTGCGAGACAATTGATGTATGCGTGTTTCTCCTGCACAAATAAAGCTTTTCTTGAGATCGAGAGATCGAAACTTTTCGCAGCTATATATTTTATGATTCGAAGAACAGTAGATACATGTGTCTCGCTGCAATTTTGATGTAGAGCGCTGGTTGGGTTGCTCGGACGGAGCTACCGTATGTAGTGAACCGGTGGCGGACTTTGATTTTCCTCTTGGTTGGTTTGATGGAAACTGCTTATTGATGGTGGGAGTTAATCGCGTCCAAAGAACGACATTTAGTTTCAACAAATGAGACAAGCGTATCAAAACTTGCGACGTCATCGTTTGTGATAACTCCCATTGCATGTGTGTCTCTGCATCAAGTTTGTTCACTGCCAAATGGACCAACCAATCATCCCAGATTTTAACGGGTCTACTGAGTGCCTTAAGGCTCTGAAAATGTTCTTGCGTCGAATCTAATAGCGTTTTCAGTGAAGTCGACTTTAAGTAATTGTTGTCGGTTAAAGCAAAACCTTTGACAACGTGAAACGCTCCACCATGTAAGCTACAACGCAAATAGTGTAGCTTTTGTGATCCATTAAGTGAGGACTCATTATGAATCATCGACTCAAATGCGTCGCTAAACGGTCGCCAATCTATTTGATCACCAGAGAAATGTGGGAGGGGTATTGTTAGCAGTTTTACACATCACGTGATAGCGATTTTCCAGTAGATGTTAAAACTGGTGGCTGTGCGATGCTGTTTGTTGTATTTAGCTTTTTAATAGCACGTTTAAGGTTGACCAATGCTTGGCGGTACCACTCCTCCCATTGTTCTCTTTTAGCTACCTGTTCTTGCATCGGACAAAAGTTAAACTTCGTTTTATTGTATTTCGACAACTATCGCGCTTAACTTAGCTATTCTTAGTCATATTGACTGTACATGAACGTTCTTTCTCAACAGTAGAAAAATTATGGATAAACGTTTGTCAAGGAACTGCAAACAGTTAGAGTTATTTCTCACACCACACAGCGTCTGCAGGTGAGCATTGAATTGTTGCGGGATGTATGTTGGTTGGTTGGTTAAGTGGGGCTACAGTCCGGAATGAACCTTGGCCTCAACCAACATGCCTCTCCAATTAGTCCGGTCCTTAGCTTACTGCCTCCATTTGCGCACTCCAAGTTGGTTGAGGTCGGTTTCTACTTGTGCGCGCCACTTAAGGCGAGGTCTTCCTCTACTGCGTCCGACGTTGGCTGGGAATCGAAGACTCTGCGAGCCGGAGTATTGGTGTCCATTCGTTCTATATGTCTTAGCCATCTTAAACGTCCAATGCGGAGTTTTTTGACCAGGGGCATGTCGCTGTTCAACTCGTATAATTCTCGGTTGAATCTTCGCCTCCATAGCCCGTCAACGCAAACGGGACCGAAGATTTTTCGAAGAATTTTCCTCTCAAATCGACCAAGGATTTCTTCATCCGGTTTTGAGACGGTCCATGCTTCAGCGCCGTAGAGCAGGACTGGGATGATCAGAGTCTTATATAAGATCTCCGTAGTCGTTTGAGTGAGGGCTTTACTACTGAATTGCCTTCTTAGCTCGAAGAAACAGCGGTTGGCAAGAGCAATTCTTCGTTTAATTTCTGACGAGATATTGTTGTCAGAGTTAATAGAGGAGGCGAGATAGATAAAGTCCCGTACTACCTCAAAGTTATATCTATCAATGGTGACGTTCTGTCCAATTCGTCGATGTTGTGTGCAAAACACATTTTTGCCGCTTCCTTCTCTATACTAGCAAACGTTGGGTCCTACCAATGATATCAATATCGTCGGCGTATGCTAGTAGTTGTACAGAATTCTGAAAAATTGTGCCTCTGGTTTGGCTCTTGAGTTTTGCAATCCGTCGCTATAAATGCTGTCGTATGCGGATTTTAAATCGATGAGTAGGTGGTGGGTATCGATTTGGACTTCTTGGGTTTTTTCCAGGATTTTCCGAAGTGTGAAGATTTAATCGGGCCGATCAGGTTGTTGGTAAACGGTTTCAGACGTTCACATATTACGGCAGACTTATGCCTCTGTAGTTGGCGAAGTTTAGAGGGTCTCCTTTTTTGTGGATCGGGCAACGATGCTGAGGTTCCATTCTTCAGGCATACTTTCTTCCGACCAGATTCGGCTTATGAATTGGTGGATGTTGGCGGGAAGGCCGTCATTTCCGGCAGCCTTATTAAGCTTCAGTTTAGATATTGCTACCCTCACTTCACTCAGGTCGGGTGTTTGGCAGTTTTCGCTGTCGTTGCCAATATTGAATAGTTCGTTCTGCCTGACAGCGGAATGTTGTTCATCATTGCCGTTTAACAGTCTGCAGAAATGGTTCTTCCATATCCTCAGCATCGACTGTGTTTCAACTACGATATTTCCTTGTTCATCTCGACAGGATTATGTTCGAGCCTTGTATGCTTGGCTTTGACGTTTTACACTTTGGTAAAACTTGCGAACATCTTTCCTGGAGTGGCATCTCTCTATATCCTCGATCGCGCGCTTTTTTGGTCTTTTTCCTTCTTTCTGAAAAGCCGGTGCTCCTCCCTTCTTCTCTGCAGCTCTCGTCTTCACCTGCAGCTTAGCCTTGCAGGCCTCGTTCTTGGCTGCGAGCATCTGTCAGAATTCCTCATCAAACCAGGCGTTTCTTGCTGGTGGGCGCGAGAAACCTAGCACATCAATTGCGGCTGATCTAATGGCTTGTTTGCATCGTTGCCATTGTTTTTCGACATTCGATGCTGGTGGTATGGTGTTAATAGATAGGTTTAGGGATACGCGTTGCGCGAAGATCTTGGATTGCAGTCTTTCGACATTAATTTTCTTCACAGTATTTCTGGGTTGTTGTGGCGTTAGGGATATCCGCATTCTAACCTTGGCTGCTTCTCGGAACGTTCGGACATCCAAAATACTGGATGCGTGCCTCTCGACTATCGCTATGTGATCAATTTGATTGACCGTTCGTTGATCTGGAGGCCGCCCTGTCCCCTTTTGGATATCGAGGTGATGAAACCGTGTGCTGGCTATAGTGGCATTTCGTTCCGTAGCGAAGACAATTAGCCTAAGTCCGTTACCAGACGTGTTGTCGTGTAGGCTATGCTTTCCGACAATACTGCTTAAGATGTCTTCTCTTCCTACCTTTGCCTTCAAATCTCCCAGTATGATTTTAACATCGTACGTCGGTAGTCGCTCATAGGTTTTGTCAAGGTGCTCATAGAAGCAGTCCTTAGCTATATCATCTTTTTCCCCCGTTGGGGCGTGAGCGCATATAAGGCTAATTTTGGCGAATTTGGCCTTGATGCGGATCGTTACAATGTGTTTGCTATTGTCTTGGAAACATAAGACTTCTTGTCTAAGTCTGGTACTTATAACAAATCCGCATCCGAATAGTCGCTGTTTCTGCTCACTATAACACGGCCCGTTTTATATATCACAGTTTTTCTTTCTCTTTTTGCCCGGCCCATCCCATCGTATTTCCTGGATGGCAGTTATATCTGCTTTGTAGCAGTTAAGAGCTTCCGCTAGTTGTTCGCTTGCACCTCTCCTGTTTAATGTTCTCACATTCCAGGTGCAGATAAGAACGTCTTTTTTTCGTTAAGCCGGTTCGTCAACAATAAAATCAGTTGTTTCCGAGGCTATTAGTTTCTTCGTAACAATGTTTTTTTTAAATGGGTGGGTAGTTAGCCCAAAGTACAACCCCCGACCTGGAGGGCCAGTTCCAATTTATTATATACCCCTAGGACACGGGGCCATCAGTATCCACTACGGGACAGAGCGCTGTGTTATCAACACTAGCGCTTATCGTTTAGCAAGTCAAATTCGGTTGGATGAGACCAGTTCCCGATTGTAGAAGGTAAGAAATAAGCACTTGATGTGTAGTCAGAGTTACAACCACTGAGCATTGCCAAGTTAAAGCCAATCAGATTCTACCCTCGTTCTACAACACCCATCCATCTGCGGGATGTAGGTATTTGGATGAACTTTTTTTTTATAGTGATTCAGAAATGTTTTTATAATATTCGTGCTGAAATGATGAAATTAAAGAATAACGCGACAAAACAATTTGTTTAAAAATATATTTATTATTAAGAGTGAGAACAACGTTTTCCGACTGGGGTTGAGCTAAGACTGGATGAAATATGGTTCTATGATACAAACACATAAAAAAAAACATACATATACATAGACATTGGCTGTAACATAACCCCTTGTACTATGGCAATACATTTAAAGGGTAGTTATAACCCCCTGGTATTCATAAGCCCTTCTAAAAAGAGAATCGATATATACATCAATCATTCCGTTCATCACAAGATGAAGCCAATTACAACTATCTCCCAAACCCCACCCCTCCTCAATTTTTATTACCAACCAACACCCACAAAAAACCTTAGAGAGAATGAACTTTTAGAGTACGACCATCGTGAGTAATTTCGAAAGCGCAGGATTGTGTTAAGCATATCCGAGTAAGAGTATGATTGGCGTCTCTAAGGTGACGCGCAGTGTGTTCCAACTGCCGGCAGATTTGAGGAAGAGGAGCTCTTCTGCTGACTGTCAACCTCTGCCTAAAACGACTAGGGCCTGCGCTGAGGTAAAACCAATGTCATTTGGCAACCCGAGGGAGCAATACCTTGCGTATAGGACGGTAGAAGTGACGTACTCTGCTATTGGAATAAGTTTGGACACCTCAAGTGACAGCGAAGAGACGCCACTAGTCGCCGCGGCCTATTCCAAAACCTGCACTGTTTTTTAGCTTTTGTTGACTGGAAACCCCCGTTGAGCAATCCTTTGTAGGACTGTCTCCACCTTCGGAGGTTCACGAATCAAAAAACGCTAACAACTCCGATAACCATGAGGTAAGGCTGACCGCTATAGAGGGTGTACAAATTTTTGGAGCAACAGGCTCTAGTACTCAGAGCCGAGCGTGCGTGTGTACTTCTTTCACGATGGCGGGACATCCGACTCCGAACCGCGAATTTGAGATAAGCTTTTCTTCACAATTGACACTACCCGGATGACTTATCAGATCATCACGAGAGGAGGGCCACCGAACAATAATTTAAGTGTTGTTACGGCTGGGAATCGAACCCATACTTTCTGAGTGGCAGTTTATCGCACCAACCACCGCGCTACTGATCCCGTCGACAAGAAATGGAAACCAATGAAAAATAGAAAAGAGCGGCTGCTGCAGGTAGCCGCTAGCGAGGAACATCTCCCATCTACCTCTAGGGGAAGGATGTTCATTCCGGATCCAGTGATCTCAAAGGAAAGACTTTTCGAAAAGCTCAGGCGTTGATAACCGAGATGTTTGGAACATGTGTCAAAGGACAAAGAATCCACTTATCACTCAACCATTTAATGTTGGCGAAATTTAATGATGGCATTAAGCTAAAGGAAGGCTTTAATTTCGTGGATATCAAAGCCGGTCACATAATGCCAAACCTAACGAAGGTACTCTAGCTAAACCTTTATCACAGTATGTCGGCCAGCGCCAACCTACTCTTCCATCTAGCCAAACGTCACGTCGACATTGCTCTCCTTCAGGAACCTTGGATCTCTAAACGGATAATTTTCGGACTAAAATCCGAATCATTTCAAAAACATTCCATATTTTCAATATACTATTTATTAAGAAGTTTAAATAAATCCATGGCAACCTTTTGCCAAGGATAATCTGAAAATCTGGATAAACGGTTCGTGTTTATTCTTTGCATGCTGAATGTATACTGGACATTTTTAACTTTTTCTGCGATTTCCTTGGAGATTCCTATACACCTGATAGTCCTTTGAGCTCGTGTGGTAAAACTTCATCTCAGACTTAGCTCGTGAATATTTTCTGTGACGCTATCCCATGTTGATGTACATTCTGAGTTCTTGACTCACTGTGTCTGTAAATTGCGCTTTAATGATATATGTAATGTTTTTAACTTCCCTTATAAAGAGAAAGATATTGTTTTCGTGTATATTTTTGACCTCGAGATTTTGATTGATTCTAACATTACGATGATAGCGGAACTCAAAAAAGTAGTTTTTGGAATTCCGTCCGTCGGTTCGTCGGTCCGTCTGTCCGTACAAGCCTCTCCAGCCTAAATGACTTGACCATTTTCTTCAAACTTTGTATCCAGCGTTTTTTTGGTCATAATTATTTTGTTTGCTTTTAGCCATGTTATTACTGGTACCTACCATATCAAAATTGTCAATTTCTCGCAAACTATTTTGCAAATTGAATGAAATTTAATTTGTATACTACTATTACCGTTTTCATGAGTTCCACATAATTGGTTTTGGCCTAATTATCCCCAAATGCAATTTTCAAATTTGGCCAATAATGGAAAATGATTATTATTCACATCAACACCGATTACTTTCAATTACGGAATATACGTTCGTATAATCTCAATTCGACATTTTTTATGTCATTCTAGCATCTTTAATCGAAATAAATATTATTGTGTATTTTGGGCAAATTGTTACAAACGTCAAATTAACTCTTTGTGAAAGAGAAAGTTGCGTACGACCCAGTCGTGCACCTACCACTCGTTTTCTTTTGTGTATATAGTTTTTAACGATATTTGATGTATGTATGTATCTTTCTCCTCCTCTAATTCGTCTTAAATGGCATTACAACGAATTGGTGTTCTAGACAAGAGATCGGCAATAACTAATTTTTGTCCTGGTAAAGGGTGATCCATTTCGAGGTTCCCTACTTTTTCAAAGAAAAAAACACAGAAAATTCAAATTTAATGGAGAATGTTTGTTATCACTTGAAAGAACATTCTTTGGCATTTATTTTTTGAAGATTATGTCTATCAAATGTTGGCCGTTGCTACGTCGCAGATGGTCCATCCGTTGAGTCCAATTTTCGATCACTCGTTCGAGCATTTCGGCCTGAATCGAAGCGGGTTTGTCGGCATAAGCTTTTGACTTTACATATCCCCACAGGAAAAAGTCTAACGGTGTGATATCACACGATCTTGGTGGCCAATCGATCGGCCCAAAACGTGAAATTATGTGCTCACCGAAATGTTCTCTCAATAAGTCCATTGATTGATACGATGTGTGGGAAGTGGCGCCGCCTTGCTGAAACCAAATGTCGCCGAGATCACGAGCTTCAATTTCAGGCATCAAATAGTCGGTTATGGCACGATAACGGTCGCAATTGACGGTTACGTTCGCACCGGCATAATTTTTAATAAAATATGGACCGATGATTTCACCGGCCCACAAACCACACCAAACCGTTGTTTTTTTCTGGATGAAGTGGCAGTTCTTCAATCTCTTCAGGTTGCTCTTCATCCCAAATGCGGCAATTTTGTTTGTTTACATACCCATTGAGCCAGAAATGGGCCTCCGCGCTAAACAATTTGCCTCGAAAACGTCGGATCTTCTTGGAACTTTTCAATAGCCCATAGAGCGTAGCGATGTCGCTTGGGAAGGTCGAGCGGCTTCAGTTGTTGCACAAGCTGTATTTTGTACTCTTTCAATTTAAGATCTTGACGTAAAATGCGCCAAGTCGTTCCATACGTCAGTCCGAGTTGCTGCGAACGGCGCCGAATCGACTCTCTACGGTCTTCGTGTACACTCTCAGCTACGGCCGCTATATTTTCTTCACAGCGTGCGGGACGTGGTCTATTCGGTCGAATATTATCCAATAATGAATGCTGGGTCTCAAAATGGGTGATGGTGTTGCGAATAGTACGCTCAGTAGGCCGATTATGTTGACCATAAGTTGAGTTTCTCACTTTTTTCACATGGCCATGCAATGGCTAAAGCCTCTCTTTAAATATTTTCATAATTTTGTTCTGCTTGTGTTAATGTTCGTGATATATATGAAACTAGATATGAATATCCTTCATAACTCAGCAAAAGTACAGCACCTAAACCTAACCTTGACGCTTCCCCCAAAATGAATGCATTTTTCTTGCAGAGCAAATGTGAAATCGGTTCAAGTATCGAGAGGATTTGTTTGGGATATATTAACCGATAAAATGTACCATCCCCAGGAACATGGGATTTGTTGGAACTTGCATTTTTACAATTGCATTTATCTTCTCACCATCATCAGCCCAATTTCCTCTTCAGTGATAGTGAATTCTGATTTGTTCTTACTAGGTGCATCTTCTTTTTTTTTTATCAAATCGGTTTGGATCTCCCTATCGATCAACTTTTATTATGTTTGGTGCTTTGGTTAGTTGGAGATCTTTATACTCTATCCCATAGAGGTACATTAGTTTTGATTTATAGTTTGTAACATAGAGAAATCATTTAGCTAACGTGAAAGCATATGAATCAACACAGAATCGATAACGAGTCTATTAGGCCATTCCTGTTCGTCCGTCCGTACGAACGTCACCAGTTTTTGGGCCATACATTTTGAGCTACAATGATGATGTTTGGTTGCTCGATGTTGCTGCCAACAGAACAAGTGCAAATATTTTCAAAGTCCGCATACTGCCACGCTCCTTTTTTAGAAGAACTTAATTTTTAACCAAACCGTAAGAAATTTTGAATAAATGTCTGAACAACATTTCTAGACAATTCTAATGTGGAACCATAAAATATTTTGATAAATTGTCTAAACAATATGTTGTGACACTGTCATTTTCAATATTTCATTGCCATAAAGCCAACATTTTAGATAATTTTATAGATGCGATGTGATAGAGTATAAGGCAATACGCACTACGGATTAATTCCGTTTGAGTACTCAGATCTCTACCGAGGTCTTTGTTTCTTATGTACCATCGTATCTTAGCATTTTTTGTAAGTTAACAAGTGTTTAAATTATGTTTACTATTAGAAACCCATAGGTGTATACCATATTTTCACATTGTTTTAACTATTATCTATATTTTTTTACATTATCCATTCATAGAACTATAAACCATACTGCAAGGATACTTATCACGCTTTTAGGGAAAGGTTTTCATTTAAATAGTGTCTCCAACTAAAATAAACAAGTTAATATTTTTTTAGGACATAATTTTATTTTAGTAGTAAGAGCAATTTAAAACATTCTTTATTAATTTCCTTCGTGTTTTCTTATTTGTTTCCTTAGAAGTCAGCTTAACGTATTGTAAATATCTAAAAATGCCATATAATATTATTTTTTATATCATTTCACGTTACTATTAATTTTCAATGTAGTTTTTTGTTGTCTAACGAAATTTTACTTAGGTCATACGATATAAGAAAAAAACTATTCATAAGTATCAATTAAATTTAAACAATTTTGTGATTTCATATTAAATATTCATTTAAATGTATATATTAAATTCCTTTCGACATTTTAAATTTGTTTTATATATAGATTTTTTAAAACATTGATTTCCATTTGTTAGTTCTTTACATCATTCATTCTAACATTTTTATTGTTTTTTTTTTGCTATATCTCTCTCTTTAGTTAGGCTATACAAGAATTTACAATATTTACAAAATGTTATTACAGAAAATATGTAACTTTAAGAAAACTGCACGCAACGTCCTGGCGCCAATCTTAGTAAGTAAATAACATTCATATATATTTATATATGCATACATCATTTAATGTGACTAGGTTATTGTTTGCACATTTATAAATTGGGATTATGTTTATTTTATTTATGAATATACATTTAACTGTTTATTTTATAAATTGTTTGTTTTTGTTGAAAAAAATTGTTGTTTATTTTTAGAATCTTGGTTTGTTTTTTTATATATTATTTTTATAAACTACCCCTATAAATATTTATTATATTATTATTTACATATTTTTGTTTCTTTTTATTAGACAGAGATGTATTTTTTATTCTTTTAAAGAGATTCTGAAATCTCATTTTTAACGTGAGACATCAAAGTCACTTAATAGAATTATTTGTTTTGTAAATGAAATCTAGCATATCGGAGACATTCGATTTCACTTAACAAACCGATAATCGGGCTCAAGATTATCGGTTTAAGAAAGCAAATCGAGATTCTGTGCTCCTTTAGCTTTGAAAATAACAAAATATTAAGACTCTTCTTTATTTTACATTAATAAAAAAAAGTACATTTTAAATTAATCTATTAAAGGGAAACCTTTTTTGTTTTAAAATGACTTTTTTTAGTAAACGTAGCACCATTCTTTCGTTGTTGTAGTTTTTATCCGAAACCGAAAAAAAGTAGAAATAAAAATGTATTTTCCTTTTTAGTCGCAATGTGTGCAATTCGGTTCTAGAAAAAATTGTTTTAATTTATTAAAGCTATTGAGACTAAAAATAAAACCATCCTAAAGACTGATAAATGAAGATTCAGGGTTTTTCAAAATAGCCTTAGTTACTCTGATGTTAAAGTTACATTGTTAAATAAGAAGTAAAGTCTATACATACATATATTATTGTTGTCTTGATGTTTTGAAGTGTTAAATCTCCTTAACTTATTAGATTGTACATTTTGCACGTTGGCATTATAATATTGATTACGAAAATTGTTTAAAATGATTTTCAAAATTCTTCCCCTAAACGCCGAATTTTCAGAAGAACGTTGTTTTTGGTCAAATGGTTTATAAAAAAATTTCTGTCAAGCCCACTTTGGAGGCGTTTTCATTAAAAACAGTTTTTTTTAATTATAAATCTTAACAATAATTATAAATTATAATTTTATAATTTTGGGTGTGTTTTTCTCTGAGAACGGTTTGTATATCCTAACCTATAACAAAACACAAAAACGTTGTTTTTTTGTTGAACTATCAAAGATTTTGACAAACCGTTATATAATTGTTTATATATTTGTTCTTATATATATTTTGTTTTTATAATCTTGTATTGTGCAATGCAATTTTCTTTTGGGGACTTTTTCGAACTCATATTGAGTACGTTGACTACTTCATTTTAAAAATTGCAGGGACGGTCACCTTCTGACAATGCCATGCACGAACCCGATTTAACCTAGGTTAAATTAGGTTTATTTAATACGAATTGATGTTTTCAGTAATAAATTGTTAAGCAGAGGGTTACGTTTTTAAAATGTGAGAAATACAGTGGACAAAGTATGTTGTTGCTTATGGGTAACACTATGTTCCTGCAAGACATTCCCAAGCTATTTTAAGAACAAATAGTTTAACGGCCGACGCCCATTGGGGTAGAAAAAGTCTATTGATAGGACCTCTGATGTTTTTAAAAGTAAGAACTGTCATAATGTATATTTTTTAAATACAGGAAAATATGTTAAAGTTATTGATTCGCAATCAGTACACAGATTTTTTAAATCACCATTAACGACAAATATTTCTTACAGAAGCTATAAAAATATGGCCAATTTTTGTATTAAGCTCGCATTGTATTAAGCTCGCATATTAAAAACTATAACTGAATAGTTTATGAGTCCATCGTAAGCATTTCCCTGAATTTCGTGAATCGCTATTTTGTTAAAGAAGCAAAAATAGGTTAGCCCTTGTTATAGCCTTGAAAAAGTCGTGTTATATGAGTGAAATTTAAAATTGATGGTTCAACCCAATATTCGTTTGGAATGATGATCACTGATACATATCCAGGTAACTTCACATCAAATGCATATTCAAAATGTTTACCGAATTTTTGACTAATTTGTATAACCGATATCTAGAAGTTATTATTAAACATTTTATGAACATTATTTTCTTACAGTTGGTACAGTGTTATAGCTTTCAATTACCTAACATTATACTTTAAGATATTCTCTCCAGTGAATGTGAAATATGTTCTTTTTCATTATGTATTGTATATTTGTGTTGATTGCTGATGGTGGTCTAATTCAAAAAAAATTATAACAGGACAGTTATCGCACCCAATTTGGGTAGTAACCATAAAGTTTCTTCTGAAGATTAGTGATAAAGAAACACTTCACAATGAACAGCCAAAAATATCACTCTATCAAAATAAAAAAATGCAAATTTTTGGCGCAACAGGGTCATTAGTACCCAGGGCCTAGCTTTTTCACTATCATTCATGTGTGCGTGTGTACTTCTAGCACGATTGTGGACCTTCTGTTTTATGCCGACTCCGAACGTCGAATTTAAGATAAGATTGTCTTGACAATTGATACTACTCGGATGATTTGTCAGATCATCACGAGAGGAGGGCCAGCGAAAAATCATTCAGGTGTTGCTACGCGAAGGTCTCTATCACACTTCGTGTGTAGACTTGCATTCAAGTGAGGGTTATGATATCTCTAACTTAATAATATCTTGTCGATAAGAAAATAAAGTTCAGGAAAATAACCTACTTCAAGCAATTGTGTATAAGTTATAAATGGAAGATCTCAGATTCCTAGCTGTAAATTTGCAACAATCTCTAGAGAACACTTTTATACAGGTGTATGTTTTAAGAGTTTTACATGGATTTTTAAATAAATAAGTATACAAATAAGTATATCAAAAAATGCTACAAATTAGCTAATCTATTTATTATTATTAGTGCCAAGATATATTTTTTAATTGTACTATGCAATAAATGAAAGATGATTACATAATGGAATTAAAATATACTCGTCATTAAAATCAGAATAAACGGATATCTAAAAGAGTCTCAAGAGTCTAAGCATTATATCTTCGCCTCTTAAGTTATTTACTTATAGGTGAGTGCTACCGGATTTTGAATAAATGAATTTCGTAATAGCATGTTTGCCTAAATCCTGTAAAGGGTAATTAAGATTCACAATTCTAAAAGTCTGTCAGGTAACGTACTCAGTGCTCTCTTCAATATTAACATTTGTGTTAAGTGATTAAATGTATTCAGAGTATTCAGTTTAATTTAACTTTTTGGAAAAACAAGTTTAAGTCCGGCAAAGCATAAATAAATATAAGTAAGCAGCAGAGGTTTTATCGTTGCTGATCATTTCATATGTTATCTAGCAAAATAAATATATTTTAATATTTAAATATCTAGCCAAATTTGTGAATTTCAATACACATACATTTATTAAGCTCTGTTAATTTCTTCAACTTTAAATTCTTTTAATTCTTCGTGGCAAAAGTATAGATTTATAGTAAATTGAATTTTAATGGTAAGAAAGTTTATTCAAATCTTATCATAGTATATTGAGATATTTTCTTAAATTCGTCTTTCTTTACAACTCTGGTAAAATGATAGCAACTTTTTTTAAACATTCATTTAACATTTAACAAATGAGGAAACAACATCAGTCAATAGGACAATAGGGCATCAGCTGGTACATAATTAAAATTTTATAATCGAAATAATTGAATTACAAATAAAACTTTTAATGTGAATACTATTTATGTCAGCAGTTATTTTTGGGACTACCAAGAACACTCGCAATAAATGGAGCCACTTTTTTACCCAGGCTAAGAATCAAGTTGATATTTTCTTTTGCATTTGCATATATTTCGGCTATATAATCAATGCTAGAACTTATCATTTAAAAAATAATATATAGGTCTGGAAAAGCATGGGGTAGGCTCCAAATAGTATTGTTTTCATTCTTCTTCTACTAATTTTAAATATTTTATATAAAACACATTCGTTTTATATTTGATTCGATTGGATCAGTTCCCAAAAGTAATACCGCGGCGTTAAACTAGAAGTCTCTTTCTTTGTGACAAAAATATAACTTCGCATTCGCACACTTCTACTATTAGAGAAGCTAGTGAATTTAAAATACACGTAAATGAATTAAGATTTGAATTACACCCCAATGTGACCAAATTACTAACGGAACAGTTTCCTTTTTATATTCGAACACAATTGTAATGAATATCACGAAAATATTTTATTTCAGCTGTAAGAAGTATTTAAATTTCAAATGGATACTTCCAAGTATCTTGTTCAAGTAATTAAATAAAAAGATTCAAAACAAATTTATCATTAATGGTGCTTGAAACATTTAACTAAAAAAATTAAAAATTGTTCTCTTTACATACAATTTATCTATTAATACAAGAGATGATTTTCTTTCACACATTTTCTAAATATGGAAAACGACCTATTACACTAAACATGAAGATTATTCCAAAATATGTTTTCATTTGACATAATGTACTCGTATCTATTTACAATAATTTTGCTAAGATAATTTATTTCTAATTGTTGTTGATTTTTTTAGTTTCTATTTGCCTATAACGATGGAAACCTATTATCATACATGGCACTATAAATTAATTTCATTCATAATTTTTAATTGCATTATAAACAGAAGATATTTAAATAATCGTAACAGTTCCTTTTTGTTTAGTTTTTCTACTTAAATATAATTTAGATGATGTTACCATTAATTTCAGTATAACAATAGTGGAAGACATCCGCTTATAATTAGGAAAGAAATTATAAACATTTTGTTGTGTTAGCGTTAGTTGTTGTTTCGTAGTTTTTGAAAAAAAAACTGTACATATGTACAAACATACAAAATAAAAATACTTAAAGTTATACTTTTTTACAATTATCTTGTTTTTACAGAACACCTATTTTTGCATTACGTACTTTTTATAGAAATATAAAATTTGACATTATTAAAATTTATTATAATTTAAATCATTTTCAGTCAGATAAGAGTTGTTTTTGTATGATTTCATTCTTTCAAATTGTTTTCTAACTACGGAAGTTGGTTTTTTAAACAAAATGTTATTTTTTGAACAGTCAACAGCTAAAGAGTTTTCTGTATCTCATTTGATTCTTTTTTGTTTGTATCGATGGGATTCGGTGCTGCTTAGTTAATAATTTTGTTGGCGTTAGAGTTGGAAGATACTTTACCGACAGAAGTGGACATGTTGTAATACAATGTTTACCTGGAAAATTAAAAAAAAAGTAATTTGAAATATATATAAAGCGATATAAAATTTTGATTATTAACATAATCTAGTTGAATTAACAAATTTGTGTAAGGACAAAGTGAAGCAAAGAGATTGAGTAAGGTCATGGGAAATAATGAAGTTTTTCTGTTTTAAGACTTGACTTAGCAGTTACCAATGATTTTCTGAATGCTCCTTTTCAGTGACACAAATAAATAAGACAATTTTTGCCTTTAAGTAAAGTTCAAAAGAAAAATATCTACAATTTTCGATTTAAATGGCTAACAGAATAGAATTTCTAATATCCTGAGTATATTATGGCATAAAACAGTGCACAATAAATCATATATATAGATAAAAATGAAAATTTTCGTTCCTACGAAATTTGATTTTTCAAAAGTTCTCCACCAATCGCTTTGCAGTTTTAACAGAGGGTTGAATTCGAACGACGTCCACGAGGCCAAACTGATTGATATTAACTTCGATATACAGTACAGCAAGCAACTCATTGAACATGAATGGTTCCTTCTTGGGTGGAAGTGGTAAATGTACTCGATGCAACGTCTTTCTGGGAATTGAGAATTTTCAACTGTATTACACATGCCACTTTCAGCTGTGCATGTAAAGCTCGAAGTTCTTGGACAACAACTCACACTGGGAAGAATGCATTTATGACAACGCTTTTTTTTGCGAAGACTCGCGGTTAATATTCTGTCCCAAAGGTTATAAATAATGTGTTGATTCGTGGATGTGATATAGGGAAAAACTATGAAATATCCTTAAATATATAAATATGTATCTCAAATATATATATCTTAAATATATACATCCCTTTAAATAGGCGTAGGCATTATGCAGCGGATTGTAGCTATCTCATATGTTACTTTTTGAAAGTCTGGCTTCCCTCTCAGGAAGCCATCTCGTTCAATTGAACGTGGGCTAAATCAGCCCACGAAAGCCGACAATATCCTAACGAGATGGCAATTATTTACCATTCTCCCCTTTTGGGTGCCGGGCCACAAAGACATATCAGAGAATTGCAAAACAGATGAGCTTGCGAGACGTACTATTCTTGACCTTTTACCGCCAGTAGATATGTAAAGTATGGCCCTCGCTACGTGTAAATTACAGATCAAACTGGATGTGATCAAGAAAGCGAACCGGAAATATTCGCGCAACTCTGGTCAAACTTTAACCAGAAACGCTCCATGGTATGACTAAAATTTTGAACTCTTTTTTTTCCACAAAACGAATTCTTGCGTTATAAGCAGCATGTAAAAACCGAGCATTCCCAAAATTATAGTATCTCTTTATCGACTAATCGTCACATTATGTTAAAGGAAAAAAAATAAAATATTTCGCTTATGTGTATTTGCCTGACGACTCTACAAACATACATTTCATTATGTTCGAAACATTTCCATTTGGCAATATCTGAAATAATTATATTTTTCTGAAGCTCATCGACGAGTCCCGTCTATAAGAATCAAATGATTGATTGCACGCACGTCTCATCTGTTAACAGATTATATACAAAGTTTGTATGTGAATATGTACATCAATTTGCACCATCTGGCATTTCTTATTGACTTCAGGCAATATAAACCACTCTAACTGTTTATTATTAGCATTTGGATCGAATGATAAATTATCATTTTCCTAATTCGTAATCAATTCCCACAAGACAGTGTTAAATACAGAAGACCAAATGTGTTTACAATTTAATCATCGATAAAAAAGTTTATATTCGCAAAGTGGTGCGAGCTGATATGTTTGCTTTTAAGTCAATAATTACGCAATTTCACTATTGAATTACATGTGTATACAAACAAATATATGTGATCCTTCATATGAAAATGGTTCAATGGTAATAAATATATAAACAACGCGAAGTGTTATCGTAGCACAGTTAATTTTATCTAAATATTTTAATCTATGGCAACCAGTACAGAATTTCTTCATAATATATTGTTTTGTCGTTCTGTAATAAATAAAAGTTTCCTATCAGTTTGTTCAGTTTGTATATGTAATAAAGGACCATATCTAACTCCAAATAAATGTTGTTGTAATTATGCTGTATGGGACTTTCAATAAAGCTAATTGTTCGTCGATTCTAATTGAAATACTTAGAGCCTCAGATGTTTTGTAGAAGGGTGTGTGGTGTGCGTAACGATTTTTAATACCATTAATTAAGCAAGTCGTAGGCCCGGTTTGACAGTGGCAGCTTAAATCGTTGCTTAGCTAAGAAAAACGCAGTGCTTTAGTTTGGGCATAGGTTTTCCGGGTGTCACAGTCATTTCAAAAGTGTGGCTTAAAGACAAGTTTGTGAATGGTTCGCGGGTAATTTATTAGTTACATGCCTAAGATTATACACCAAACTAGAACATTCTGCACATATTACACACACAAATTGCACCCATGGAGTATGTCCCGACTATTTTCAACATCCAAAAAAAAATTGGGTCTGACAGAAGATAAGCCAACACTTAAGCTACCAAAATGGGGGGCTTACGTTTTATCAACGTTAATCTGGGGTTTCCTCTAATGCCGGCACTGCAAAACACAAAGTTTATTTAAACCATGTATTAAACTCCACCTGAAGTTTAGGCTCTCACTGTGAAACCGGGAATTAAACAAACAAAGTTGATATGAAAGAGTTATTTGCCTATTTAATAACAAACCAAAACTCTGCTCCCTTTCCATACACGTTTACTGTCATTTAAAATCAATGACCATCGTAACCTCCTTTCTTCTTTCCTCCAACTTAATTAAATTCTTCACGGTGCATGCAAAACAAACCTTTCCTTTCACTTCCTTAAAGACATTTTTTACTTTTGTATAGGGTCACAAAAAAATAAAAAAAATAAATGAAAAGGCTACAAGTCGCTATGCGAAAACCCTTTTCAATTACATTTTTGAATTAAACATCTCCAAAAGGGGTACATGCCTAAAGCCAAATGGGGGTGAAATATAAAAAATTGCATTGTCAACACATATTGTTCAACAAGTTTATGGTCGACAAATAAAGGACGTTTTTCTATGGGATATATTTTACAGATGGTTTTCTGAGTCGGTCCATATACTTTAGAGTATATCTAGCTTAAAATTTCTCTAGGTTACAAACTATCTATCAAAATGAACATACGCCTATGGGATAGGGTATAAGAAACATAATATAATGCTACAATCCGCTGCGCGAATCGTTGAATACCCTATCCATTCCATCTTTAAAATTAGTATCCTAAAAATTGGGCGGGTCTAAAAACTGAATGGTAATAAAATATAGAAAATTAAATTTTCACCACATTTTCTTTACAAACAGAAAAAGGCCCCAAGAAGTGGGCGTGGGTTAAAATGATCAATAGACGAAATGTTAATATTATCATAACCAATGATTTTGCATTGAAAGGTTTTTCGATTTAATTTTATTTTACAAACTATTTTTACTGAATATTATCCTAACCAATGATTTGGCATTGAAAGGTTTTTCGATTTAATTTTAATTTTACAAACGATTTTTACTGAAAAAGTTTTCAAAAAGTGGGATTGCCAAACATTATACAGAAGAAATGTAGAAATAAATATTATCAATAAATCAATATACGCAAATTTTGCGTTTTGTAATGATAAAATATTTTTCCTGACTTTTCTTTTCCTGTAATTTTTGATTCTTCACTTCAATTAATGTGCAAACATTTGAGTAATGAAATATTGCGTGAAACATTTTCCCAATATTGCCTCCGTCGACAGATCTTTTTCCCATCTGAAAAAAAGGGCACAAAATTCTCAAGGCTCACTGATTTAGCTTATGTGGTCCATATAAGCTATGTCGGCATACCTAATGATATTTTATATGAATGCATTTAACTTATCCTCACGTACCAATGTGGCTTATGTACCGGCAGTAAAAAATCCTTAGAGCTACAAATGGACAACCATTTACCAAGAATCTTTCCATGACGATATCAATGGAACTAATCTAGTGGTCAGTTACTCCATAGTATTATCACAGAAGGTAAAATACTTTGGGCAATACACACTTTCAAATTCATTAAATCCGTGGGACCTTATAGCATTGTAGCAACCGAGCTAAAACATACTTTGTATCTAATCCTACAAAGCATGTAAGCGTTCCTTAAGAGCTGTTTGGAGTTGGCTTAGATTCGCAAGGTATGGAAGAAAGTGAATGTTGTATTTATACCCAAACTGGGCAAAAGTTCTCACCTCAATCTGAAAAGATTGGTTGATATTCATATCAAATCTGTAGAAACAACCCTACCCATATTAGTAAGCATTATCAAAAATTCATTGTGCTGCAAGGAGTATACTATGGTTGCATTCCTAGACATTGACGGTGCTTTTAACAACGTGAATTCGAGAGCGTTAATTGACACTAAAATGTCTGAAATAATGGTTTGGGTGTTGTAGAACGATTTAGACTCTGTTTGGCTTTAACTTGCCAATGTGGTTGTAACTCTGACTACTGAATACTACTACTCTGACTGAAAGGAGACCCTCTAAATTGCGCCAACTACAGAGGCATAGATCTCCTCAAGCCTACAAGATCCTATCTGTCGTAATATGTGAACGCCTGAAACCGTTTACCAGCAACCTGATCGGCTCTTATTAGTGTGGTTTTAGGCCAGGAAAATCCACAACCGATCAAATTTTCACCTGGAAAAAACCCAAGATGTCCAAATCGATACCCACCACCTATTCATCGATTTCAAAGCCGCATACGATACCATTTATAGAGACAAACTGTACAGAGCCATGTCTAGTTTTGGTATACCGCCCAAACTCGCAAGTTTGTGTAGGATGACAATGGAGAATTCTCGCTGCTCAATCAGGGTCGGAAACGACCTCACCGACACATTCTATACCAAAAAAAGTATTTAGGCAAGGCGATGCGCTGTCATTTGACTTCTTCAATTTGATTCTTGAGAAGATTGTGCAAAGCTCACGAGCCAACACCAGAGGCACAATTTTCCAAAAATCGGTAAAACTATTAGCATACGCCGACGATAATGACATCATTGGTCGGACTTAACGTGATGCCATAGCCACGTTTGTTAGTATAGAGAAGGAAGCGACAAAAATTGGTTCTGCAGTAATTGAGGGCAAGACGAAGTATATGCTGTCAACACGAAAGGGCACACAACATCGACGAATTGAGCAGAACGTCACCATTGACAGATATAACTTTGAGGTAGTACGGGACTTTGTCTATCTCGGCTCCCCTATTAACTCTGACAACAACATCTCGTCAGAAATTAAACGAAGAATTACTCTTGCCAACCGCTGTTTCATTGGGCTTTGAAGGCAATTTAGTAGCAAAGCCCTCACTCGAACTACTAAGGAGATCTTATATAAGACCCTGATCATCCCAGTCATGCTCTACGGCGCTGAATCATGGACCATCTCAAAAGCGGATGAAGAAATCCTTGGTCGATTTGAGAGAAAAATTCTTCGAAAAGTCTTCGGTCCCGTTTGCGTTGACGGGCTATGGAGACGAAGATTCAACCAAGAACTATACGAGCTGTAAAAAGCCGTAGGCATGAAATGTTAAATATAACTTCGTATCACGCATTGGCTCTATATCTCTATTATTAGACCAATACTTGTTTATGAAGTAGTAGAATGGTGCAAGAACTAAGTGTCTGTGCTTCGATGGCGCACTTTGTACAATATCCTCGGCAGCACTTGACATTCTTTACCTTCTACCCCTTGATACTTTTGGCAACCAAATGATAGCTAACTCAGACATCTGACTTAAAGTCAGCAGAGGCAAAATCCAAATACAAACTGGCTACTCAATGATTATTCTAAATTAGTACAAATATTCTTGAAAATACTTATTACTCCCTTACCCTCAAACTTATAGTTTCCAGATCACAATCGCAAATAGATCGAAGTGGAAAAGAAGAACCTGCACAAAATGACACCATCGAATTTTATACCAATGCTCCCACTATCTTTCCGTCTTCTTGATTACTGCAGCTTGTTCGAGGGGGAACTCCTGGCGATCAAAGAAGCATTGTCTTGTCTAAAAGAGAATGTAATATCTGCCAAGGATATTAGCATCTTCTCTGAAAGTCCATCGGCCATAAAATCCCTGGAATCCATCTAAACAAACTCAAAGAAAACAGTCGACTGCTCATCTCCTCAAAAGATGTCCGAGCAGTTTAAAATTCATTTATGCTGGGTGCCTGTGCACACAGGGAACTATAAAGCTGTTGAACTCTTCAGGCATAGAACTAAATTAACAGTCGTGCCATACCCGATTGCACCTGGTATTCCTATCGCTACAGGCTAAAAGCCTACCAACGCAGCATGCTAGCAGAAAATCAAATCTCACGACGTGTCAAATAACCAAATAAATTTGAATACAAGTCGATGTAGAAGATCAAAGATACTGATTTAATTCACCATTTCATGTATTAGCGCCACCATAGGTGTCATCGCTGAAAACTGTCTAGTAGGTAGACATGTTAAAAGGCTGGACCTTTATTCAAATGACTTCAGCAGGAGCTGTTTGACAAATTTACAATTTTTACAATTTATTTATTGAGGCTTATTTCTTAAATCAATACATTTTTGTGTAAATCATAATTTTCCTGGTAGCTATGACTAAGATAATGTCTGGCTCAAGGAATATAAAAATTGATTTTTTTGACAATTTAATCTGTTTTAAAATATTATAAATAAGTAAATAATTTTCTACGTACGCTTGCTCCCGGCGTAACTTCAGCGTTGCTTCAAAGAGCACTTAAAACTAAAATATGACTAGATACTTTTTAAGTCTATTTAAGACAAATAATTCAATATTTCCTTACATAGTATAGCAATTGTTAACAATTTCATGTGTATATCACATATAATAATTCACTTTAGCTTGTAGTCTGCTTAAAGAACACCATATTATAACACAATATGGACAAAAGCAGAGTAAAAGCTGTAGTGGTTAGAAAAAAAAATTCTAAAAGCTATCGGAAAACGAAGAAGTTATCGCCGCAAGTTGGTCGGGGATGCTTTTTCGTAAAAGAGGACGGAAAGGTTCCGATTTTCGTTTGGTCTAAGCATGGGTAAAGATCACGGATTTAAAAGGTTAAATGGTGAAAGGTAATAATGTTCCTCTGCACTATCGTTGATATTTGAGTCCATTAAAGATCTAACAAGTGGGTTAGGGGATGTTCACGTACACGCTCGAGTTTTTTCAAAAGAAGTTCGGTTTGGTATATCATTAAAGGTTTGATTTTGTTTTCTTTATACAGTGTTTTATTGGAAAAACATTTTTTATCAGGTCTCCTAAATTTCCCGCAACAGAATCTTAAGATTTTCCTTTCAAAAATTTGAAGCTCTTCGGCTACAGTGGGTGAGATTGTGAACCAGGTGCAAAATCCATAAGTTAATATAGGTCTCACCAACTATAAATCTGTTGAACTCTTCAGGCATAGAACTAAATTAACAGTCGTGCCATACCCGATTGCACCTGGTATTCCTATCGCTACATGATAAAAGCCTACCAACGCAACATGCTAGCAGAAAATCAAATCTCACGACGTGTCAAATAACCAAATAAATTTGAATATGTATTATGTATGTATTAGCGCCACCATAGGTGTCATCGCTGAAAACTGTATAGTAGTGTCATCTGAAAGGCTGGACCTTTATTCAAATGACTTCAGCAGGAGCTGTTTGACAAAGAGCAAGAAGAAGCAATACTTTATCTTTTCTATAACTGAAAAACCCTATCAATCGAAAGAAAGCTTACTTTTCTATTATATTATTCTTACTATATTCCTCTTCTCGAATGGTTAGTCAGACCATCGCCAAAACCTAACCAGTGATTTTTTTTATCAGTAGAAAACTATTTCATCCTATGGTTCAAGCATTTTTAAGTACCATTCCATTAATGTCATTCTCATTTTCCGAAAAAGAAAAAAAAACGTGTTTACGTTTTTAACATCAGCTGTTGCAATTGAACGCTCTCCGAACTCATTCAGTAAATTTCATTAGAGCAAATAAATTAACATAGTTGTTCCTTGTTCCCTCAAAAGAATTCCAGAATAATTTAATATTATACTCAAAAGAATAAATTGCACTAGAAGTTTTTCCTTTGTTTTCCTTATAAAACAAAGCTTACGTACCCTTAAAAATATTCACAGAATGACAAAAATTTACAATTCTAAGCCAATTTCCATCAATATTCGAATGCATACTTCTTGCCATTATAAAACCAACAAAAAAGGAAACAAATGCAAAACTTTATCCGTTTCTAGGGTTAAAGTGTTTTTGCATTTTTCCATTCCTTACCGGCGAAGTGCATGCGTTGCGTTGGCTTAAAAAAGAAGCGAATATTTCCCGGTTACCCTACCATTCCTGTTTTCTAATTCTAAAGCAGCAATATTCTGTACAACGGAGCTAAATTAAACTTTGTATTAAAAATTGCATGAATATTTCATTTGCCAAAAGAAGAGCCAAGTTAGTCCTTTATTAGTGGTATGCAGGACAAGCTGATGTAATGAGTTCTTGTGGGGGTGAGAAACAAAAATGAATGCTTCTCCCTCAGAAGGATGGTTGTAAAATAAAATGTTGCTTACACATTTAAAGGGGAAACACATTATTTCCATTTTTTTTTTGGCATTACATTCTACTTTACTAAAAAAATTCTATTCAATTTTAAAAACTTGGAAATACAGGGTACGTTATCCAGAGAGACCTTTTATGGGCTAAAATGTTCACATACTAAAAACGAAAATTTGGTTAGCATTGACATAATTAGATGCGAAGCGGATCCTTGTGGTATTTAGTACCTACGTACACAGTTGACAAACAAATTGTTGCTCTTAATTTAAAATATTCTTCGCCTTGTTTCAAGACTGTTCTCATGTATATTTGTCAAAAAAGGTTAAAAACCAAAACAGTACACAATCGTAAATAAAGAACATAAAGCGATATGCGTGAAAGATTAATCAGATGAATTTCTGTAGAGCTCTAGAAAATTATAATTCATGCCCCAACGAACTTGCTAGGAATTTTAAGAAGCAAGCTGTTAAGTACTTATATACGACCGAACGATTAAACTTATTGAAAAGGTAACCAATTGACTTAAAATTATTGAATGTGGAAAAGCTTATTTATAATTAAGGAGGGTGACAATTTTAGCTTTATTTCAATAAGGTATTAGGTAAAACACGATCGCTTTAAAGATTTTATTTTTCTAGCCCTTAAAAAACATGTTTTTTTAAGAATTTCCAGACAGTAGCTTGGGTTTTTCGGTTGCATACTTCAAATTCATTGAGATCGTTTGGTACCTACCTTGGTGCTGTAATTTAGAAGAATAATTCTTTTATTGCGGTAGCATTTTATGTGCATTGGAGGCTCTCTGGGCCAGAGCATTGGAATTCATTGGCTAACATCTGCTTACTACTGCCAAAACCTATTAAGCAATATTTTAGCTATTACATATTATAGTATCGTTACACATCTCACTAAGTTCGTCGTTAAAAAGTTAGGTTATGCTCCTCGATATATAAAAAGACTTCTGCAAGATATGGGGCATTTAAAAGAAAGAGCTTTTTTCGGGATTTGAAACAACGAATTTGCGCTAAATGTTCCAACGCAGTATTAACTAGCCCACTGCACTAATGGATTTCATACAAAGTAAGTCGGTATAATGTTCTTAGTTTCTGAACGCTAAAAAGTTCACATTTCAGTACTACCATGGCTTTCCTTACAAAAAACTGCTCAGTACCATCGTTGTAGGATATCATCTTCTTCTTGTAGGATATGGGGCTGTCAGCAATAACAATTCGGGGAAGTTTGCAAAATCTATCTCATACTTGTATATTATCTAAAGTAATTATTTGTAACATGGAGACATAATTTCGAAAGATAAAACTAAAAGTATATGGATCGACTCAGAAACACTAGCTGTTTAGATAGAGTTGTAAAATTAGGTATATAGATTCTCTGTTCGACGAAGTAGGAAACAAGTAAACCCTTTTTTTAAATCTAATGTTTGTTTTTAGCCAACGGTTAGGAATTTTTAAGAAGTGTTTGATTTTGTTAATTTAAAGTTTTCAGCTACGCTCAGAATATACCCGAAGTAAGGCATACTTGTCGTATAAGGCAACTAAATTCCACACTCGCCTATACAAACAACAAAAATGCAATGAACCGATGAACCGACGACGGACGGAATTCCAAAAAACACTTTTTTGAGTTCCGGTATCATCGTCAAAATCTCGAGGTCAAAAATTTTCATGAAACTATATTTTTCTCTTTATAATAGAAAGTTAAAAAGAGATCTAATACCGTAGTGGATAATTCAGTTTCTGTAATATGAGCTATGTGTCTCAAGGAGCTCGACAACACTAGAAGTGTCAGCCCACGAAAAAAGAGACTGAATGGAAAATAAGAGTCTTAAGGACGAAAACGAAATTCTTCAAACAAGTCCTAAAAATGTTGAACTACCTTGCAAAGAGCTTCGTAAGAAATTCTTTTCTTTAACGACGAAAATATGACTCTAAAGAGTTCATTAAAAAAAACCTAATGAGACAAAACCAAGTACAAACTGCCCCGCAAAGAATGAGGAATAACTCAGTTGTGAAACTGACTGGATCTTAAAGAAAAAAACCGTTAAAAAGGAAAACTGTATACTCTCCTGAAATAATAAACCGGGACAAAGAGATTATTAATAAAAAGAAACAGCTAAAACAACGGCCCCATTGCCAAGTAATGTGATCGTTAATGACGACTTTAACAAGTTGTATACCTTGTTAAATCGTTGCCATTATCAGGCTAACAAATAACTTCGCTAAACAAAGTAAATGGAAAGTCTGCGTTTAAGACCCTGACGGTAACCGTATTTTATCTCGCAAGCTAAATACCGATAAAAAAATATGGTTTTCATTTGAAAATAAGTCTAAAAAGCCTTAACGCGTCTTGGCTAGAAATTTCAAAATTTTTTAAATTTTAGCGAAAAAGGTTTTTTTTTATTGAAAACGCATTAAAAAGGTGGGCGTGGTAGAAAACTTTGCACAGACAAAATATAGACATTAGGATTTTCTAGGTATGATGTTCATACACTTTTTCAAAACTTCCAACGGTTCACTTAAAAACTACGTTTTCTTAAAAGTGGACGAGGCAGTAGGCGGATTTAAAGTATTTTGCACTTATTCTGTTGGGAGCAACAACGAACATGCGTACCAGATTTCATCATTCTAGCTCAAAATTTAAGGCCCAAAAAACTGGTGACGTACGGACGGACGGACGGACGCACGGACGGACAGACATGGCTAAGTCGACTCAGCTATCGATTCTGAGTCGATCCATATACCTTGAGGTACATTGTTAAAGAATGCTTTGATATTTTTTCTTAGATTAAAGTACGTACTAATACATTAGAAAATCGGAAGTGATTATGATTCTAAAACCAGGAATATCACCGTATTAAATTTCAAAATTTTTCAAAAGGCTATTTCTCGGTCGCTTACACCCAATTATCGATCAGAAACGCCTTTTACCTGACCATCAATTTAGGTTTAGAAGTAATCGATTGTGGATCAAGTTTATCGAATTACTGATGTAATTGAGAAAGCCTTCGAAAAAAAATGTGTCCTGCTGTATTTCATTATGTGTCGCAAGCTTTTGACAAGGTTTGGCATAGAGACCTTCAATACAAATTAAGCCAAGTTGTGAATACAAAATTATATAAAATCATCGTGTTGAATCTTAAGCATAGATTTTTCTGTGGGAAACTTGGAAATGAATATTCTGAGTTCGATATATAATTGCGGGAGTACCCTAATTCAGCGTGCAAGCGGACCACTCATGTACCTTCTATTCACATGTGATATCGCATAAACTTACAATACAACAATTGGGACGTTTGCAGGCGATAATGCTATACTAGCAGTTGCCACAAAAAAGGAAGAAACAAATATGAAATTAAAAAAACGCTCTCAACGAGGTTAAAGAATGGACAAAATCTTGGCGGATAGTACTTAACGGGAGCAAATCGATTCAATGCGAAGAAATTAAAAATAAATACAGAGAACTGTTCTATACTAGGAAAACATTCTACGCTTAACATTAATAACAAGCTGCTATTATATTTTATATAAAATTTTACCGAACTTGTTCTACTTCGTCGGATAGAGAGTTCATATACAAATTTCAAAACTCTAGCTCAAAATTTAAGGCCCAAAAATCGGTGACACACAGACGGACGATTCTGAGTCTATGCATATACCTTGAGGTATATCTAGCGAAATTATTTCACTATGTTACTAACTTTATGTCAAAACTAACATACCCCTATGAGATAGTGACAGTGCGGATCGTTTAGTACCCATCCCATCCTTAAAATAAGAAATATCCCCAAAATGTCGGCTTTATGGCAAAAAATATTAAAAATAACATCGCCACAACAAATTGTTCAAAATCTTGTATAGTTCGACAAAAAACACGTTTCTCTCCTGTATATGGTAGGGTATACAAATGGTTTTCGTATGAAAACGCCGTATGAAAACGCCTCTTGGGTTAAAATGATGTATAGATATAGTAATGTTGATATTATTAACCAATGATTTCGTTTTAAGAGTTCTTTTCGAAATGTTTAAAATTTTACCGAAAAATGTTTTTTTTATTAAAAACGCTCCCCAAAAGTGGGCGTAGCAAAAAACTTTGTGTAGACGAAATATAGACATTAAGATTGTCTAAATATGTTGTTCAGACACTTTTTGAAATCTTTTACTGTTTTGCCTATAACTAGGTTTTTCTAAAAAGGGGGCTTGGCAGTCATTTCTTCAAAAGTATTTTCGAATATTTTTAAAATTGCATCAACAAAGTTTTTAATGGAAAACGCTCACTAAACATTTTTATACCCTATCCCATAGGGGTATATTAGTTTTGGTACATAGTTTGTAACATAGAGAACAAATTTAGCTAGATACAGCTTATAGTATATGGGTCGACTCAGAATCGATAGCTGAGTCGATTTAGCCATTTCTGTCCGTCCGCCCGTATATATATTTAAAAAATTTTTACACTTGTTCTACTGGGAGCTCAAAATTTAAGGCAAGAAAATGGTGACGTACGGACGGACAGACATGGTTAAATCGACTCAGCTCTCGAATCTGAGTCTATCCATATACTTTAAGCTATATATAGCTAAAATATTTCTCTATGTTAAAAATTATGTATCAAAACTAATATAACCCTATGGGATAGGGTATAAAAACTTTTTGTGAGCGTTTTCCGTCTATGTTAGTTTGATACATAGTTTGTAACACTGAGAAATCTTTGCAGTGTTTTTTTGGTTTAAGTCTATGTAGTTGCAATATGTGAAAACATCTCATGTTACTATAACATCATCGTCAAATTGCCAAGCGCTAACGAAAATGTTGAATAATGTATTTTCCCTTTGCTAGCATGGTTGCTTGTATCCCTGTAGGGAAAAGGTCTTTCCCATTAGCATTTTATCATGTCGACGAGCTTTTTATAATTCTGCTGTATGCTAATAGAAAGGCCGAATACATAATGAAAGAAATAGACCGAAACGTGCGACGATAAGAAAAACGACATTATGTTGGAGGTATATGAATGTACCATCATATCCATCTTAATTAGTATGCCAGCGTTTTAAAAAAAAGTTTCCAAATTTTCCATTGTTTTATTATGAAACGTAGTCTATTTTATTTTATAAAGGAACAAATATACGTACTAGTCACAGACCGCGATAACTCAACATTTGACGCAAAAGTCCTTCATAATTTCAATTTGCCGCGTTATAGCAGAGATTTGATTTCTATTAATAAACGCATTAAAATTGATAAAAAAGCTGTATCCTGTTGTGGTGATTTTAACATATCTTATCAATTGTTTTAACTTTTGCAGAGATCAAGTGCGTTAAACAATTAAACGAGGGGTCCCTGCTTCTGGAAAGTAACAACACTTCCCCAACTCTTGCAAAATTTTAACAAACATCGAAAAACACTGCAAATTTCCCATTAGGATTCGGACAGCAGGGGTTCTTCTTTGTGGCAAAAATAATAACATCGCACACACAAAAGAAGGGAAAAGTTACGTTTTATGTAGGGAGCACGTGATAAATACTTTGATTTGAAATGCAAAAACATGTAACTAATTTTTGTAATTGAAAGCCAAGCGAACCTTTTATTTCCGATACTGTATAGTATATATGAAATACTAAAATTGGGTACATGTAGCTGAATTATAATGTAGGCCTGATTGTAGCCGCCTCATATGTTTCCTTTTGTAATATTAAAACAATTATAATAAATTGTTTAGTTTCTCTGTACAGTCGAAGATTTTTCTCCTTATTACTTCTAGTGAGAGTTTTACTACTAAATTGCCGATTTGGCCCAAAGAAATAGTAATTGGTAAGACTAATTCTTCGTTTTATTTCAGACGAGATCTTGTCGTCAGAGTTATATCTGTCAATGGTGACATTCTGTCCAATTCGTCAATGTTCATGTTGACGGAATACAGTTGGTCTCAATCTCGTTTACTAAGGATACTTGTAGTTTAGGAAAGATTGTACTTTGGATATTGGCTTACTAGCTTTGCTCAATCATCTAACGAATTATGTTTTAGAGGTCACATGACTGTGCGTAGATTTGCCTAAATCCTTTTTTGCTTTTAAATGCTTCAGTGAGGTCGTTTCCAATCCAGTTGGAGCAGCGGCCAACTGCCATAAAACCACACTGATATGGAACGATCCAGTTGTTGGTAAACGGTTCGAGCATTCACACATAATGGCAAATAGACTCTTGAAGTCGATGTTGAGAAGAGCTTCTGAAGTTGGCACAGTTTCGAAGGTGTTTGTTTTTGTGAATCGAAAAAACAATGCTGAGGTTCCAATCTTCAGGCTAACTTTCATGCGACAAAAAAAAATTGGTTAATGTTATTTTACAAATCATCTTTGAGCTCTGGTGCTTGGGTGTCAGTTTACCACACAATCCATTCGGACATTTTCCGCAATATGCAAGAGTTGAATCAGTAACGGAGTAATTGAAACGAATTCTGATTAAGATTAAATATTTTTCGTATGGAAAAAAATATCAAAACATATGAGAAGCCCTTATCCGCTGTGCGTGGGTTTACATAATCCAAAAATGAAATTTTCGTGATAATATTAAAAAAAAAAAAAAAACACAAATTTTTGGCATAACAGGCTAGTTGATATCTGCCGCTTGTATCTGCACCTGCAATGTGAGAACATTAAACAGGAGATGTGGAAGCGAACAACTAGCGGAAGCCCTAAACTGCCATCCAGGAAATATGATGGGATGGGCCGGTTAAAATGAGGATGGAAACTGTGACATCTACCGACCGAGTTATAGTAAGCAGAAACAGCGAATATTCGGATTTGGATTTGTTATAAGTGCCAGACTTAGGCAAAACGTCTTATGTTTCCAAGACATTAGCGAACGCATCAAGGCCAAATTTACCAACATAAGCCTTATATGCCCTCACGCCCCAACGGAGAAAAAAGATGATATAGCTACGATTGCTTCTACGAGCTCCTTGAGAAAACCTATGAGCGACTATCGATTAACGCAAAACTAGGAAGAGAAGACATCTTTAGCAGTATTGTCGGAAAACATAGCCTACACGACAACACGTCTGGTAACAGACTTAGGCTAATTGACTTCGCTACGGAATGAAATGCCACTATAGCCAGCACACAGTTTCCTTACCTCAATATCCATAAGGCGACATGGTGTCTCTAGATCAACGAACGGTCAACCAAATTGATCTCATTGCGATAGACAAGAGGCACGCATCCAGTATCTTGGATGTCCAAACATTCCGAGGAGCTAACATCTACACAAACCACTACCTAGATGCAGCCATTGTTAGACTTTGGATATACACCACACCACACAAAATCGGAAAACTATGAAAAAATTTAATACGCGCAACGCGTATCTCTTAACCTCTCGATTAACTCCATACCACCAGCATCAAATGCCGAAGAACAATTACAACAATGCCAAAAAGCCATCAACTAATAAGAATGGTTTCTCGCGTCCACCAGCAAAAAACCCCTGGTTTGATGAGGAATGCCGACAGATTCTCGCAGTTGATGCTGAGGAAATGACGGTCTTCCCGCTGAGCTTTATAAAGCCGGCAGTGATGATTTATAAGTGACATCCACCAACTCATAAGCCACATCTGGTTGGATGAAGGTATGCCCGAAGAATGGAATATGGGCATTGTTTGCACAATCCACAAAAAACAAGACCCTCTGAACTGCGCCAACTACAGAGGCATAAGTCTCCTCAACATCGCCTACAAATTCTTATCTGCCGTAATATGTAATCTCCTGAATCCGTTAACCAACAAACTGATCGGCCACATCAGTGAGGTTTTAGTCAACAACCGATCAAATTTTTGAACTTCGGCAGATCCTGGAAAAACCAAAAAGTTCAAGTCGATACCAACCATTTATTGATCGATTTCAAAGTCGCATAGGATATCATGCAAAGAGACGAACGAGAGCCATTTTTAGTTTTGGTATACCGCCCAAATACGTCCGTTTATGTAGGAAGAAGATGGAGAGCTCTCGCTGTACTGTCAGTGCCGAAAACGACCTCAACGACACATTGGATACCAAAAAAGGATTTAGGCAAGGCTATGCGCTGTCATGTGACTTCTTCAATTTAATTCTTTGAGGTATTACGAGACTTTGATTACCTCGGCTCCGATAACCCGAAAACTGGTGGCGTACGTACGAACGGACGTACAGACATGGCATACATATACTTTTAGGTATTTTTATTGTATATTTTGCTTAATTATTTCTCTATACTAAGTATACTTTACAGTCAAACTAATATTCCCCTATAGGATAGGATATAAACATGTTGGTGTTGCCCCGACTGGTAATCGAACCCAGACCTATTGCATGGTAGTTCATCACATATAAAACTAAAAACACTAAACAGGGCATTCTTGTGAATTACTTCGTCGGAAGCTCTACCAAAACTTCTTTACAACTGTCTCATGCACACACATTCCTTGACACTTTATAAAAGCTTTACAGATGATAAACCATAACATCTTCTATAAGGCTTGTGGACTTAGCTACATGAGTTATGGATCTTGTTCTGCTCACAATAATTTACAAAGCTCAAAACAACTGCCGGTGAATAATCATTCAGTTGTGGCTACGGTTGGGAATCGAACCCAGAACTTCTGCGGGACAGTTAATGACATTAACCATCGCGCCGCTGAGTCCATCGTCACTGCTTCCGGAAATAGGAAATTTCAATCTTGTAGAAGAAAAACTGTTTGTTGGGTTCCCCAGCTTTGACATTTTACACTTGTAAAACGTAAAAAGATGTTTCACGATATTTGCGAAAGCACGCTTTTTTTTATTTCCTCAATAGAAGCTATTTTCTTCACCTTCAGCTTTTCCTTGCTGATCTCATTTTTGGCTGCGATCATCTGTCACCAGTGTTGATACAACTAGGCGCATTCTTCATCAAACCTAGCATTGTTGACATCGCTACCATTATTCTTCGATAGTAGTTCTTCGACAGTATATAATATGCCTACTGCAAATAATTGAGCGATCTTTTGCGATTGTAGTTTTTCGACATTAAATTTTTCTATGGTTCCGCAGATCAATTTTTAAAATATTACCAATATATATTATTTGTGAAGCACTACAGTAAATTTTTATTGAATTTTATTTTGCAAATTTCGGTTTTTCTTTATTGTTTTTTGGTTAAATTCCATCTGATTTCTTCTATTAAATTTAATTGATAAGCGACAGTGAAGTATTTCCATTTTCTTTCGATACGAGAGAATCAAAAAACGCTGTGCTAATCATTTAATACCCTATCACATCCCATCCTTAAAAGAGTTCACCCAAAAAGTGAAGATAGTTTTATTACATTATCACAACATTTTGGCATATGGCATAAGCTATTCCAAATTTTGTATATTACAAACTGAATGTGAAATATTGGTTATTGATTTGTTACTAATTCAGCTAAGGATATTTTTGAATGCACGTTTTGCCCCCTATGTATATATCGGTTCATTGAAGACATTTAAGAAGTCCTTAAAAATGTCAAAAAGGTAAGCTAAATTGTCTGTTAATTTATATATTCGCATTCTGCTAATTTGCAACGGGTGTTCTTTTTAGAGGTATAAAATTTTAAGTTGGCAACTTAAATAACTGTCGGCCATTTTGTCAGCTGTTAAGTTACTTATTATACCCAATTACATAGGGGTATATAAGTTTTGATGCATAGTTTGTATCATAGAGAAATAATTGAGCTAGGTATGTCTCAAAGTATATCGATCGACTCAGAATCGATAGCTGAGAAATCAATACACAGAAGTGTAATTATTTTCAAAATCCGCCCACGGACACACCCCCTTTTCAGAAAAACATAGCTTTAGGCCAAACGGTTAGATATACTAAAAAGTGTCTGAACAGTGTATCTAGACAATCATAACCGTTTTAAGTAAAAAAGTTTTTCGGAAATTTTTTAAACATTTCGAAAAAAATGGTGATGCAAAATCATTGGTTCTGTTGATATAAACATTTTTTCCGCGCCCACTTTTTGGAGGCGTTTTCATACAAAATCCATTTCTATACACTACCTCATAGCATAACCAGGCGAAAAACGGTGTTTTTTGTCGAACCATAAATGATTTTGATAAACAAACTAAACAATATGTTATGCCAATGCCATTTTCTATATTTCATCGCCATAAATCCGACATTTTTGGGAATTAAATAAAAATAATTGAGCTAGGTATACCTCAAAGTATATGGTTCGACTGAGAATCGATAGCTGAGTCGATTTAGCCATGTGCTTCCGTCCGTACGTCAACAGTTTTTGGGCCTTAAATTTTGAGCTACAAGGATGAAAGTTGGAACACATGTTTATTGTTGCTCCCAGCAGAACAAGTGTAAACATTTTTGAAATCCGCCCACTGCCACACCCCTTTGTCAGAAAACGTAGTTTTAGGCCAAACCGTTAGAGATATTGAAAAAGTGTTTTAACAACATATCTAGGCAATCCCATTGTCTATATTTTGTTTGTACAACGTTTTTTGCCACGCCTACCTTTTGGGAGCATTTTTAGAAAAAAAATGTTTCGGTAAAATTATAAACATTTCAAAAAAGCCAATGCAAGAACACTGGTTGTGTGAATGTAAACATTTCTTTCATATATCATTTTAACATACCCCCTCTTTTGGAGGCGTTTTCATACAAAACCCATTTCTATACACTACGTCAAAGCATAACCAGGCGAAAAACGATGTGTTTTGTCGAACCAAAAATGATTTTGATAAACTGCCTAAACAAAATGTTCTGACAATGACAGTTTCTATATTTTATCGCCAAAAAAACCGACATTTTGAGGACATTGTTTTGAGGATGGGATGGGATAAGGTATAAATATGTTTTTTATTTGCAGTTTCTACTTTAAATCTATTAAGGATTAAGGTATGACTATAAGTTATTATAGTTAAGATCAAAACTGAAAAAAACATCGATTTTTTTTTACATAATGAAGCTAGGCTTTGGGGAGTTGTTGAGATATAACCTTGGCTGAATGTGGCTGGCCGTTTAAACTTTTCACAGAGCCAAACACTCAAAAGCAAAAGAAGAAAAAAGTATAAATTACGTGACGGTATTAAATGAAAGAACATGCTTTCGCTGCTGAAATTAAGTTACGTCAAACTGGTAATTCGCTAGATTCAAAATTACTAAAAGAAATTATTAATTATCTTGGGAGCCCAAAAAGTTTGAAAAAGCATTGTAAAATAGTTTCCAACCCGAAAAATTATCTAGTCTTAATAATGATCTTTTACATTATCCACTTTTTCCTTACTACAGTATTCCCAAAAAGAAAAAAAAAACAATACTTCTTAATACCCAAGTCATATACTGCAACAGAAACTTTGGCTGAAGTAAACTTGCAGGACTTATTAAATCATATGGCTAGACACATACTGTTATACATGAAAGACGAACAAAAGACTTTAGATGAAAAAGACTGTTCCTCGGAACTGCTATCAAAATGGGGATGTGATTGTTCACATCAAACGCAATATAAACAAACGTTTAAAAATATCTCTGATTCAGATGGAAATATCTCCAAACACTCAATTTCCAACATTTCTTGTTCACAATCTTTATGCAATATTGAGGAGACTACAACATCAAATGATGAAGACACAGATGATGAATATATAAATGAAAAATAATGAGTACCAGTTCATTAAATAATTTAATGTAGCATATATTTAATTTCATACATTTTTTGACATTAGTAAAAAATTAATAAAATATACCCAAGAAAATTTATGTATACCCTATATTATATACGTTTTATAGATGATTTAGCCAAATATCACTTAATTGTGAGAAACAAATATTTTTGACCGGTTTTTTGAGGCAAATAACCAATAGTGCTTCGTTATATATTCCGAAAACTATACGAAATCTCAGCATGTTGTCAAGTATGTTGTCATTAAGATATATTAGAGAATATCTAGTTGTTTTATTAAGTGATGTTGGTAGGGTTTGTTTTGTTTACAAAACAAAGAAAGAACGAAATTAAGCCGAATTGAAATAAAAATCGATAAATTTAATAATGAAATAAATACTGTAAAATCATTTTATTTAGTCACACGAAGATTTGTACACATGAGAAGATAACGCCATTTCTGGTTGAGATATTAGTTGCAACATTTGAAATCAAAAATGCTGCTTCCTATGTTAGTGAGAATCGTTTTATTTCTGCAACAGCGGCTACTTTTCATAATGCATATTTATATAAGACATTTAAATGATAATATAGTTCCTAGATATAAAAAGCTAAACTGCAATATTGGTTTGTTATTTTGTGTAATAAAGCTGCTCTCTTTGCATTAAATTGAATCGCTCGTTTTTCGACCTTATTTGGTTTGTCCGAAGTTTAATCTGGACAGGATCTGGACAGGAAATATATGGAAACAATTCAACAACAGAAAATACAACTAGGGATGGCCCAAACAAACATACAAATATTTATATAATCGGTTTTGCGTTAATATAAAACATTTTTTTTAAATATTTTGAATTATTTATATCACATTTAATTCATGATGCATATTATATTTGCTTCAATAATAGCTTATCAATATGTACCGATCAGCGCTGCAGCTGAAAAAAGATTGCTGTGTCAACTTTTATTTTGATGGGTGCCAGAGATTGCTTGGCAATCTATCCATAAGAAATATATTAATACATATGTATTGGTAATTAGATTTGGTATATATTATGTTCAAATTGTTCCTGTAAATACAATAAACATATTAAGAAAACGCATTAGAAATGATAGTCCTTTAATACAACCTGGTAAAAATGAAAAACGAGTGGTGGGTGTATGACTGGGTCGTATGCAACTTTCTCTTTTATAGCGAGTTGGGCTTTAGATCAAAACCGAAGCGTGAGAATTTGACGATTTTTATAATTTTTACAAAATACACAATTATATTTATTTAAATTATCGGTGCTAAAAATGTTGTGAATAATGTCGGAATGTGATTATACGAACGTTTTTCCGGAATTTGAAGCTATCGTTGTTTATGTAAATAATAATGATTAACCGTTATTGCGCAAAACTGAAAAGCCCTTTTATTGATAGTTGGCCCAAAACTTATTAGGTATGTGGAATTGTTGCAAACAGTTATAGTAGGGTAGGTAGGTACAAATAATAGTAGTATACAAATTAAATTTAATTCAATTTGACAAAATAGTTTTTGAGAAATTGACAATTTTCTTTATATGGCGTAAATGCAACAATTCGATCTATGGATTTTCTCCGGGTATGCAGTTTTGTTGGAACTAATATGTTAATAGTTCTCTTTGTAAAAGAAAGTTTAAAAACTAAAAGGGTCGGTTGAAAGCATAATTATATCAAACATTAAATATATTTATATTCCTAAACTAATTAAAACTAATTAAAAATAATTTGCGGTGCGAATCGTTGAATACCCAATCGCATTCTATCCGAAATTAAACATCCCAAAGAAGTGAGCATGGCATTGTCACAACATATTACTCAAACAGTTTATTAATGGTTCGACAAAAACTGACGTTTTTCTTAAGATTGGATATAGATTTGGGAGAGGCTTTAAAAATCGTTTTTTTAAGAACCCAAAAAGTGGGCGTGGGTCAAATGATCTTTAGATCTTTTCATCACCTGAGAATGACTCTTTGTACCTTTGTAACTCTGCTATTTATTACATACTGTACTTTTTTATATATTAAACATATATGATATACATATTTATTTTGTTTTGCAACTATAGTTCACAAGGTCAGATATACCATTTACCATATAGAATATATTTCTAGCTTACAATTCGTTCTATCCCTTCTGCCGGGAGTTGTATTCACAATGTTAATATCAATTTTCTCGAAACCTTTTCATATTTTCATCAAAAGTTAATTCAAGTTTTCCTAAAATTACACTAAATGTTTTTTTAAGAAAACGCATCAAAAAGTGTGCGTGGCAAAAAATTTATATGGACGAAATATAGCAATTGGGATTTTCTAAATATTCTATTAATAAACTTGTTTAAAATTCGTTACCGTTTGACCAAAAACTATATTTTAATTAAAAGGAGACGTGGCAGTGGGCGGATTAAGAAAAAAATTACACTTTTTCTGTAATTTGAGGCCCAAAATCCGGCTACAGACAGACGTACGGTCGGACAGATGGGCATCGACTAAGCTAGCGATTCTGTGTCGGTCCTTTGAGGTATATCTAGCAAAATTATTTCTCCATGTTATAAACTTTGTATCAAAACTAAAATACCTCAATGGGCAAAAAGGCATAAAAACATAAAAGAATGATATAATCTGTTGTGCGAACCGTTTAACATATTTCATTGAAACGAACCGTTTTAAATTATTGTGATATCGTCAGCAAACCCTTTTAGTAACCATGTTACTAGGATGATACTGATTATCGTTTGTCATACTTAATTTTTATATATTGATCTGCTGTTTATTTGATCAACATATTGGTCTTTCATCACCTGAGAATGACTCTTTGTACCTTTGTAACTCTGCTATTTATTACATACTGTACTTTTTTATATATTAAACATATATGATATACATATTTATTTTGTTTTGCAACTATAGTTCACAAGGTCAGATATACCATATACCATATAGAATATATTTCTAGCTTACAATTCGTTCTATCCCTTCTGCCGGGAGTTGTATTCACAATTGAACAACAGTCTTTAAAAAATACTATTTAAAATATTTTTATTTGATTGGATACATTTGTTTAAACCAGCAGCTCTATACATTCGCATACGGCTTTTGAGCACTACTGTTTGCTGCATACATTATTAACCTCACCTCGAACATTGAAAGCCCCCACAACTTGTGCTCGTATTGTCAAACCTTTACCATAGGCATATGCATTTGAACTGGGTCATGCACAATTATAGAAAAAAAACAAAAATTCTACATCTTTCGACATTTCACATACCTTTTGCATTCAATTCCCAAAACACAATACTCTGCATATATCCAATTCATTCAGTTTTTTTAAAGGTTCAATAGTTATTGTGAAATGTTGCATAAATGGCAACCTACCGCATTTGTATTCATTTTCAACATAGTCGCTATCGCATTCGCCTTCTTTTGTAGTCGCCCTTCCTTTTTTTTCGTTTCCGGCCAACCGAGATCCTCCAATCCTGCCATAAGCAAAACGTTCTTCCTCACCGGCCTTCTGCGCCATAAGCCTTGTCGGCAGTAGGGTATACACAGTTGACCCAATCTATTATTTCGAATATTATATAGTTCAGTGTGTCTGTGGGATTTTATTCTTCATTGCATGAAATATTAAAGTAGAATAAATGCCAGGAACTTTTTTTCCAACCTATTTGATTTGGTTTCAACGTGTAGAAGGGTGGCTCCGACATCAGGTTTAAAGGTTGGTGCCAACATTGTTGACCAAACTCATAGTACGGCTAACTAGAAAGTTGTTTGGTCGTACAATTGTTACAAAAATTACATTGTGTGGTATACGACTTAATTCGGGCCAGCTGCTGTGCCTCTATAACAAGGCCCAGCCAAGACCTATTGAAATTCTAGGCATCATTACAATACCACACCGAGATGGAGACGAAGGCAAACGAATGTAATGACAGCTTCTAAGGCGGTAGTTGATTGCTTTAAAAGTTTGCGATGGATAAGTGCATTTTGTATTCCGTTCGTTTTATATTACTTTTATATTTTGTGTTACCATTAAGAGGAAACTGTGAGAACAGAAATATAAATGATTCCTTCTGGGCAAAGAAAAAAATGCATGCAACTAGAAAAAGCAGAGTGCAGACATCGACAAGCCAGCGTAAGAAATTTGATGAAGTTAAATGGAAAGTTTGTACAAAAGTTGTTAGTGGTTTTAATTTTAATTTACTGCAGAAAAGAAAACTACGATTTGAATCGGGATTGACTGAAATAAAAACCAAGTTTTATAAGGGGGTACTTGGTGTGTACTTATACATTTTTGTAAATTATTGTATCGGTAGTGCAGTTTTTGTTCAACAAAATTTTCTTAAGGTGTCGAAGCGGAGACATTCAGTACTTCATTAGTGGAGGAGTTTATCTGTTTCTGTCAAATACTAAATTAATTTATTCTATACGTTTCTCTAACTTTGAAATAATGATGTGATATAAAGCGATTCAATTTTGAAAAATGGCAAATTATTGGATATACTAGTTTTAGCCAATTTATATATTAAAATTTAGTACAAGTTGGACTTAAGACTTAATTAAACTAACTGCATTTATTGTTTTGTGTAACTCATTGCGTTTTTGCGTCAAACACGAACATGCTTTATTTGAACAAGCTGGCATTTTCAATTTTTTATTTTAACGATACAATGTAATAAAATCTTAAGGTATTTTATTTACATTCTGATTGATAAATCGAAATTCAGGTAACCAATTTTATGGAACAGGACATTTTTTGTTGTCTTGCACGAAAAAAAGGATGCGGATGGGCTTCCAACACTGGAACAGACGACATAAAATTGCAATGCGAGTCACATGGATAATTAAGGTTAACGCCAAGACAGCCATTGAGAGATTGCAAGCCGTACTGGAACTTGCAAGTTAAATGGAATGGCAAATGAGTCGGAACCAATGGTGAAACTAGAATAAAATCAAGTATTACTTTCTTTTAATTCTATTTGTTTTATTAAAATTAAAAAAAAAACATATAAGAAGTCTACAATCCACTGTGTGGATCGTTTCATACCCTATCCCATACCATCCTTAAAACAAATATCCTCAAAATGTCGGCTTTTTCGCGATGAAATATAGAAAATGTCATCTTCAGAATATATTGTTTAGAGAGTTTATCAAAATCATTTATGGTTAGACAAAAAACATCGTTTTTCGCCTGGTTATGCTGTGAGGTAGTGTACAGAAATGGGTTTAGTATGAAAACGCCTCCAAAAAGTGGGCATGGGTTAAAATGATATATGGAAGAAATGTTTATATTAACATAGTCAATGATTTTGCATTTTTTTTTAAATGTTTAAAATTTTATCGAAAAAAGTGGGAGTGGCAAAAACTTTGTACAAACAAATTACAGCCGTTATGATTGTCTAGATATGTCGTTCAGACACTTTTTCAGTTTGGCCTAAAATTACGTTTTCTAAAAACTGGGCTTGGCAGTGGGCGGACTTAAAAAAAATTTACACATGCTCCGCTGGGAGTAACAACAAACACGTGTACCAAATTTCATTATTCTAGCTCAAAATTTAAGGCCCAAAAACTGGTGACGTACAGACGGACGGTCGATCCATATACTTTGAGGTATACCTACCTGAACTATTTCTCTATGTTAAAAACTATGTATCAAAACTAATATTCCCCTATGGGATAGGGTATAAACACCTCTCCCACACCAAAATGCTAACTCAGAGTGCAAAGAATAATGAATTCGAATTGATGTTTGAAGTAACCGACCTAAAAATACATTGCACAATCCGAAACAAACGTTTAGACTGATTGTCCAAGGGCATGCAATCACAAAGAATATAACAATTCACAATGATCACATCATTAAACTGAACTCACCACTAAGAAATCGCTGACAATTTTCACAAAAATCTTTACAATAATTGTCGAAACCTGTTAAAAATTTGATAATACTTGAAAAAAATCCTGATAAAACGCAAAGCACGCCAAAATGTAAGCGAAATTGAATTGTCTTCACAATTTTTGTTTTGGGGATTTTTCAGGGATTTTCTTGGGTATTCGCCTTGTTTGGCTGGAGACCAGTCCAATTTGGAGGAATCATCGAAATCGGTTCAGGCGTCCTTGAGTTATAAGCGCAGTAACTTATATCAATTTCTTTTCAATATATAGATAAGATAATTAAGTGTCACAATTACTGTGCTCGAATTAATACGAAATTGAGAACGATCGTTGTTAATCAACAACCTTTGTGATTTAAAAAAAAAAATATTTTATTTAAATCCCTCTCAAATTAAACTAATTAAATATGATTGCAAGATTTTGATTGATTCTAACATTAAGAGGATAGCGGAACCCAAAAAAGTGATTTTTGGAATTCGGTCCGTCGGTTCACATTGGTCTCTCTAGCCTAAACGGCTTTAACGATTTTTTTAAAACTTCGTCACCATCGTTTTTGTGGTCATAATTCTAGGCCTTTTTTTGTTGCTTTTAGCCATGTTAATACCGGTACCTACCACATACAAATTATACATCACCTCAATTTGCACGAAAAAGTCTTTCAAGGTTTTGATTAAACTTCATATATACTTTAAGCTTATCAGTTCCAACAAAATTGCATACCCACTTTTTTCGAGAAAATCCATATAACGGATTTTTGCATTTAGGCCATACAAAGAAAATTGTCAATTTCACGCAAACTATTTGGCCAAATTGAATGAAATTAAATTTATATTCTACTATTACTGTTTTCATGATTTCCACATAATTGTTTTTTGCCCAACTCTCTCCAAACGGAATTTTCAGTTTCGGCCAGTAATGGAAAATCATCATTATTCGCATGGACACCCATTCCTTTCAATTACGGAACAAACGTTCGTATAATCACATTTCTACATTATTTATGTCATTTTTAGCATCATTAATCAAAATATGTAAATATTATTGGGTATTGTTGCCAAATTATTTAAAACGTGAAATTAGTTTGCTGTGAAAGAGAAAGTTGTGTCGTGCACCCACCACTCGTTTCAATTAAAAACGTTTTTATTTTCATAATATTCCGTTGAATTGTGAATTAAACATGCTTGTTGCATGAAAATAAGCAAATATTTAAATCAACTTCGGACAAACATTTTAATATATAATATGTGCGCGCCACTTAAGGCGAGGTCTTCCTCTACTGCGTCCGACGTCTGGCTGGGAATCGAAGACTCTGCGAGCCGGAGTATTGGTGTCCATTCGTTCTTCCTAGCCATCTTAAACGTCCAATGCGGAGTTTTTTTTGACCAGGGGCATGTCGCTGTACAGCTTGTATAGTTCTTGGTTGAATCTTCGTCTCCATAGCCCGCCAACGCAAACGGGACCGAAGATTTTTCGAAGAATTTAACTCTCAAATCAACCAAGGATTTCTTCATCCGCTTTTGAGATGGTCCATGCTTCAGCGCCGTAGAGCAGGACTGGGATGATCAGGGTCTTATATAAGATCTCCTTAGTAGTTCGAGTGAGGGTTTTACTACTGAATTGCCTTCTTAGCCCGAAGAAACAGCGGTTGGCAAGAGTAATTCTTCGTTTAATTTCTGACGAGATGTTGTTGTCAGAGTTAATAGCAGAACCGAGATCCGTACTACTTCAAAGTTATATCTGTCAATGGTGACGTTCTGTCCAATTCTTCGATGTTGTGTGTCCTTTCGTGTTGATAGCATATACTTCATCTTGCCCTCACTTACTGCTAAGCCCATTTTTGCCGCTTCCTTCTCTATACTAGCAAACGTGGCTATGACATCACGTTGGGTCCTATCAATGATGTCAATATCGTCGGCGTATGGTAGTAGTTGTACAGATTTTTTGAAAATTGTGCCTCTGGTGTTGGCTCGTGAGTTTTGCACAATGCTTTCAAGAATCAGATTGAAGAAGTCACATGACAGCGCATCGCCTTGCTTAAATCCTTTTTTGGTATAGAATGTGTCAGTGAGTTCGTTTCCGACCCTAATGGAGCAGCGAAAATTCTCCATCGTCATCCTACATAAACGGACGAGTTTGGGCGGTATACCAAAATTAGAAATGGCTCTGTATAGTTCGTCTCTATAAATGCAGTCGTATGCGGCTTTGAAATCGATGAATAGGTGGTGGGTATCGATTTGGACTTCTTGGATTTTTTCCAGCATCTGCCGAAGTGTGAAGATTTGATCGGTTGTGGACTTTCCTGGCCTAAAACCACACTGATAAGGGCCGTTGGTAAACGGTTTCAGGCGTTCACATACTACGGCAGATAGAATTTTGTATGCGATGTTGAAGAGACTTATGCCTCTGCAGTTTAGAGGGTCTCCTTTTTTTTTGGCATACTTTCTTCCGACCAGATTCGGCTTATGAGTTGGTGGATGTTACTTACCAAGTCATCTCCGCCGGCTTTATAAAGCTCGGCGGGAAGGCCGTCATTTCCGGCAGCCTTATTAAGCTTCAGTTTAGATATTGCTATCCTCACTTCACTCAGGTCGGTTGGTTGGCAGCCTTCGCTGTCATTGCCAATGTTGAATGGTTCGTTCTGCCTGACAGTGGAATGTTGTTCGTCATCGCCGTTTAACAGTCTGCAGAAGTGGTTCTTCCATACGCTCAGCATAGACTGTGTCTCACCTACGATATTTCCTTGTTCATCTTGACAGGATTCTGTTCGAGCCTTGTATCCTTTCCTGGAGTGGCACCTCTTTATATCCTCGATCGCGCGCTTTTCTTCCTCTTTTTTCTTCTTTCTAAAAAGTCGGTGTTCTTCCCTTCTTCTCTGCCTATTGAGCTCAACGGCAGCTCTCGTCTTCACCTGCAGCTTAGCCTTGAAGGCCTCGTTCTTGGCTGCGAGCATCTGTCGGTATTCCTCATCAAACCAGGGGTTTCTTACTTTTCTAAAAAAAAATTATCACTGCAGCATTGAAGCTAAAATGTTTGGTTTCATAACGAATTTTGCTTAAATTTACAAATATTGTTGTGTGGGTTAACATTCCGACAAGTTCAAATATACCAAGGTCCTTTTCGGTGTATATATTGTATAGATTAAACACTTGAGCTGGCTCTAAATAGTCGAAGTAGCCCAGAGGATGTGTGCAACATTAAAAACAAAACAATCGTTGAGGGCTAAAGTGCTTAACTCTAGCGCAAAAGCACTCTTTTGAGGCGTTGAACAGATCACTTAATGATATAAATAAAAACAAAAACCTTTCGGCGGCAGGATGTTATTACAGTAATGTTGAAAAAGTCCAGCTAAAAATGTAAATGCCCATCATAATGCTACAGCATCCATCCGCTAACACATTCTCGGAACAATAGTTAGGGCCAAGCTATAGCTATCATTAAAAACCCTCATTAGAAATTTTCTTTTAATTCTTGCGTTTTTTTTTAAATCACACCATTGGAGAGCTGGTGTCAAAACCATTTTTTTCCGTGGGCTGGTGGAAATCTCAAAAGAAACGATGAGCACGTGCCCAAAGTAGTGTGGGACCTTAACCCACTAAAACCACCACCCTTTATGTATTTGTATTGCAACTAAGTATGCGACTTATCTAGCAATTTTTTTTACCACGAGTAATGAAAGTTTGGCAGGTAATTTCCTTTGAGAGTTGTTGCTTTTTCCGCAGTTTATAGCGCGTTTGTTATTATTGGGCCAAATCTAAGAGCTAAGTTCTTTGAAGACGCCGCAATAAATATGTTTCGTGAAGGAGAACCGTTGTTTAACGTGTCCCAGTAAACGATGTTTGCGTGCAAAAAGTTTTCGTTTCATCTCTAATCGCCGGAAAACCCAGATCTCTGTGTAGATCTTCATTCCTTATATACCACGGCGCATTGACGAATGATCTTAACATAACATTTTCTTCACCCTCTTTTTGCTGTTTATTTCGCTTGACAATGTTAACGGCATCTATAACTTTATTTTGTCTGTTTTTCAGATTGCTAACTATGTCATCCTTTAAGCACGACGCATGTAACCCTCTGGCTAGAGCGCGTAAATGCCTTTCAAGTTTATTCTCAAATGAATACCATTCTATGTTATCGGTAGATAATAGACGGTAACTTTCTGGATCTTTTCTTAAGAATCCAGTCGGTTTGGTGACTGAGTTCTACTTCGTCGGTTTGTTGTTCTGAATTAACCGGGCAGTTTGCACTCAGTTTTGGCTAATTACTTAATTTTAATGAACACCTTAGGGTCATGTTTTCATCTTTTAGGTGGAGAATTTCCTTCCGAAACCCTTCACAGAGTAGCTCGACTTTGTTTAGCCTAGTTCGAAGAACGTGGTTTTCGTCCTCAAGGCTTTCAATTTTCACTGAGTCTCGTTTTTCGTGAGCCGACACTTCTGGCGTTGTCGAGCTCCCATATAATTTTTTGAGGTGCAGATGTAGGTAACCTAGTTACCTACCACCTGGGGTTTTACATCTTTTATTTTTAATCAGTTTTTTTTTGTTTTTTTGTACACACTTTAAACTCGGTGTACGGGAGTGGATTTTAGCCGCTTTCTACGACAGGCGATGTCGTTTTGTTTTAAAATAAAATCAGAAATGTTTATGTACTTAAAAGGTTCAATTTCATTAAAGATATAAAAAGGAAAAGGTAGTCCTCTTTTCATCGAATAAGTTATATGTTTTACAAGCAGTAGGGATGTTTCCTTCCTTATATGCAAAACAAAACGTACGCCCTCACGCTGCCAATTTAAGAGCTAAAATTATGAAGGTTGAATAGAAAATTGGTATTTTTATTGCGAATCGGTCATTAAACTTAACTCATAATCATCAAAAAAATTGAAATTTTACTTGGAATTAACAACTCTAAGCAACATGCCCATAATCGAAGAGAATGGGAAACTGGCTGATTTTAAGCCTTAGCGGTTTAGACAAAATGTTCTTACATTGTTGTACTTGATACAGTTCACTTAACCCTTATTTAAATTACTCACAATTTACACCAAAAGCTAAATGTATAATCGACAAAATAAATGATTTGAAGTGCTTGCATTGAAAAGTTGTTTGGTCACCATTTTCTGTTAACCTGCCAATAATTTATTCCTCTACTTAAACGGCATGAAAAAAATAAATATCTGTAAAGCAGACACAGTTTCTTTCTCATTTTGATGGCATAATAAATGCTAACATTTCAAAAAAATTGAGACAAAAAATAAAAGAACATCGCCATGTACATAGAGAAAGCGTGGGGAAAATAGTGGGTTAGAACTAGTTCATTTGCATAATGTACCTTCACCAGGTTCAAGGGGAAACCAGCATTTTATTTCTGAATAAATTTTAGTTCAAATACCTACAATCTACAAGAAACCTAAAAACCTAAAAACCGATATTTAACTTTCAATGTAACCACCAATGTTGCATATATTTTCGCGTACAGATATATATATAGTATGTATTTCTTTTGACAACATACTGTGTTTTCAACAACTGCTTCGAGATATTAAATTTGCTGTTTCCTATATACATACATTTTCCTTGGCTTAGGTATACAAAATATGAACTTATATGTCAACATAGTGTGCTTTTCTCTTGGCGAAAGATGTCGTGAGGAAAACACAGTTGTATCCTACCGACAACGTCAGTGAAATAATACAAAATGCAAATGAAATTCCAACATTTCCAGGCTGGTATCTTACACACACAATTTTGCAGCAGCATAATGTAAATTCAATGGAAACATTCATATTTAGGGATGTTTCCGCATCCGGTCTAGAGAAAAAAAACAAACAAATAATAGATGTTTGCCAACATACAAAAATTTTGGAATTACATACGATAGTATCCAAACATTTTTGTTTGTTTGAGATTGGTATACTGTAACACTCGTATTCGCTTATAAATTTTTTTGGATTTAAATCAATTTAAGGCTTACTTCCCACAATCATACATTTAGATAAGTGAACTGCAAATCAACACCTCTGTAAAGGGCAAAGGAGCAACACGTTTTGGTTTCAAGCTCTATTGAAGAGCATAAACGATTTCGACCGACTCAAAACTTTACCTTTACAATTTAGAAACTGTTTCGCTATCGAACATTATTCATTGATACACTGGTATAGTAGAGCCTTTGTGATTACCAAACTACAAAGTGGTTATGACTTTCGACGAAAGAGGCAGTAAGCGGTAGAGAAAATATGTCAGCATCACTTTATTGCCTTTTGGAAAATAAGCGTCAGTCGTGGGAAATGGCGTTTCCAAACATGTGACATTGTGTAGTACACAGTTGAGCGTACTCCAGCAGTACCTAGAATATTGAATGCAACTGGTCACATTGTGAGTCGAAAATTAATTTTGACGTGTTATAAATGGTACCAAAGTGGTGATGGTAGAAATCATTTTAGGCTGCATTTTGATGTAGTTAATCACCAAAATTACTGCTTAATGGTTAAGGCTAAGAATCTGTGATATACAGACAAACGGACGGGCTTAAAGACATATCTCAATCGACTCAGCTAGCAATTCTGAGTCGACCTATATACTTTATGTATATCTTCCTAAATTATTTCTCTGTTTTGGAAACTATATTGTATCATAGGTAAACAAATTTGGCCTTCTGTAGCGTCTACAAAGCCTTATGTTGCGTGGTTTGATGTCACGCCACCGCAAGGTGCATACCTAATATTTTGACTTGCGGAAAAATATTGTATTATCAATCTGAAAGATGTTCGTAAGTCCCACAAATCCCTGGTTTTTATACCCTATCCTTCAGGGGCATGATAGTTTTGCCATTAAGTTTTTAACATATAGACATTTGTTCGATAGATATAGATTGACTCAGAATCGCCAGCTGAGTCGATCTAGCAATGTCCTTCCGTCCGTCTATGTGTCATCAATTTAGGACCTAACATTTGAGCTGACGAAGCAGAACAAATGTTAACATTTTTGAACTCCGCCCACAGCCTCGTTCACTTTTAAGAAAAACATTGTTTCTGGGCAAACGGTAGGTAATAATGAAAAAAATGTCTGAACAACCTATTTAGATAATTGCAACAATACAAATATTTCATCGATATAAAGTTGTCTGTCACGCCCACTTTTTGATGCGATTTCTGTTTAAAAAAATGCAAAATTTTAAGAAAATGCAAAGAAAACCTTCAATACAATAACATTAATAAAGTTCATTATTACTTTCATAGTCCATTTTAACCCCCCCAATTTTAGGATGCGTTTTCCTACAAAAACAATTTGTTCGCCCTACCAATGCATATACAATAAAAAAACTTTGTCGAACCATTACAGATTTTGGTTAACTGTCTGAATAACATTGTGACCATGTCCTTTTCTATATACGTTTTTAGCTACGTCTACTTTTCGAGGATCTTCAGTTTAAGGATGGTTTTCCTATAGGAGTATTAGAGTTTTCCATAGGGGTATATTATACAAATCTTTTGATAGTTTGTAAGATAGAGAAATAAATAAGGTTTACATTTTATTTTTTGTTATACGTCATCAGTTTTTAGGCCTAAAATGTTGAGTTATAGTGATGAAACTCAGTACAAATACTCTTTGTTGCCCCCATCAGAACAAGTGTAGAAAAATATAAAATCTCTCCACTGTTGAAGGTTAAAGGACTTTTGAAAATGTGACTATGCAGAGTATTCAGACAATCTTCATATGTATCTGCATGAGGTCTATGTAAAGCTTTTTGTCATGCCCATTTGTTGGGGGCGTTTTCAGTAAAAAAAACGGTTTTCCCTAAATTTTAATTTAATTTTAAATTTTGGCTAAAAAACGGAAAATTCATTGTTCTTGCCAACGTCTTCTCCCATTTTCATTTTTATTTTCATATTATTCATTATTAACAGTCTTATATTAAATCTAGGAATCAACATTGGTTGTTGACATTAATGTGCTAATCACGTTTTTAAGTGGCGCAAACACTGTGATTTTGTAGTTGTTAATGTGAGACATAGATCATAAATTTGTGTAAATGGAATATGGATAGTGTTCTGTTTAAGTTGGGTCAACACCCTAGTTATGGTGATTATCAAAGCCTGTCTTTCTGCATTGTGTTCGAATTCGATAACTTATTGGCGGTTTCAATTATTAAATCATCAATGATAAAACGTTCGTATCTTATCTTTGGCTTATCAAATTTCTCATCTTAGTGTTGAAAAAGTTTGATTCGATTTCCATTCACACCTTTTTAGCTCCGGAAAATCTGCCAAACACTGAAAGTTTGAGTCATCGACTACGAGCCTATAATAAAATGTAGTGCTATCTTCTCAAGCACCAAAGTTCTGGAGCGTCTCTACTCACCACAAAATGTCCCATTACTATCTTATATCTCTCATTTGTATACCGCATCCCATAGGTACATATCTCATTTTATTAACAGTTCACAGAAAACGTTTTATACATATTATAATCAAGGCTAACAATTTTGAGCAAAGGTGACAAAATGTTTTATAAAAATGTTTCGGTTGGAGAAACATTAATTGCATATTATATCAAGAGAAGAAATACAATAGGCTTTGCGAAGGCTTCAGTAGAAATCCTGTTATAACGGGTGTTTGGCAACTTTATATTAACTGGCTGCCATTTTATTAGCTGTCAAACGATTTATTATAACCTTTACCAAAGTTTTGATACATAGTTTGTAACATAGAGAAATAATTGAGTTAGGTATACCTCCAAGTATATGGATCGACTCAGAATCGATAGCTGAGTCGATTAAGCCATGTCTGTCCGTCCGTCCGTACGGCACCAGTTTTTGGGCCTTAAATTTTGAGCTAGAACGATGAAATTTGGTACACGTGTTTTTTGTTGTTCCAAGCAGACCAAGTGTAAAACTTTTTAAATCCGCATACTGCCACGCCCACTTTTCAGAAAAACCGCCAAACCGTTAAAGATACTGAAAAAGTGTCTGAAAGACATATCTAGACAATCATAATGTCTTTATTTTGTTTATACAAAGCTTTTTGCCACGCCTACTTTTTGGGAGCGTTTTTAGTAAAAAACGTTTTTCGATAAAATTTTATATATTTAAAAAAAAAAGTTGATGCAAAATCATTGGTTCTGTTAATATAAACATTTCTTCCATATATCATTGTAACCCACGCCCACTTTTTGGAGGCGTTTTCAAATGTACATTCAGAAAAAGTGATTGCAGATGTAGAGAGTAGCGTAGGCCTTAGAGGATGACCCGAGTCAGTCAGAATCCGCCATCGTGCACAGAAATTGGATGTAGCCATCCACTTTATGGAATATTATGCGGGAAGATCTGGGTTTGCGTGCTTACAAAATTTAACTTGTGCATAGCAAGGAGTGGATTTGGTGAATGTGCCCAAAACAAGGTTGTTGATACGAATTTTCATATGTGATTGATAACGATGAAGCTCACTTTTGATTGAATAGATACGTCAATAAACAAAACTGGCGTATTTGAAGTGATGATAATCCTCAATTGTTTCTGGAGACACCGTTAATTCGACAAAAACTTACTGTTTAGTGTGCACTATAGGCTGGTGGAATAATTGGTCCGTACTTCTTTAAAAACGATGCTGGCAGAACTTAACAGTCAATAATGACCGCTAAATAACCATTATTACTGATTTGTTCGTTCGTTAATTGAACAGCCATGATGTGCTGTGGTTTCAAAAAGACGGCGCAACATGTCACGCAGCTCGTGCCACAATTGATTTGTTTAAGGAAAAGTTCGGGGAGCGCTTAATTTCGCGTTTGGTTCTGTGATTCGGCCTCCAAGATTAAGCGACTTAACGCCGCTTGACTATTTTCTATGGGGATATGTGAAGAAGATTTACCAGTTGGAGTACTACATTGCCGATATATAGCCACAAATATTTTAAAAATCCATCGAAAATTGGATCTCCATATTAGACAACGCCGAGCCAGCCATGGCGGTTATATACCAGAAACCATATTTAAATTATAATGCCAGAAGATTATCTTTCGAACAAAATAAATTTCATGTCAATTTAAAAAAAATTATACTTGCTTTATTCCAATTCAAAGTTTTGTACCTCTAAAACAACGCCCTTCATAAACGCAGATCTTGCAGCCAACTTTAATAATTAAATATTCCCAAAAATGATAACGTAATAAAAAATACTTTGTTTGTCAGTCCTAAGATGTGTTCTAATACCTAAAAGCAAACCATTTGCTTACGTCACCTTCATCATATGTCTGGCTCTTTGTATGGTATGGTTTCTCTGTGTCAACACACATTCGAGTAACGCCGGTTCACTATTAAGTCATTTTAAACAATCATATTCAAAAACTTCACAAATGGTAATGAACAGAAGCACTTTATATTCTCTCGAGTTGGGACATATAAAGCTATTTTGAAAAAGCTACATACACCTGTGTATAGGGGGTAATGCCTTAATGTCATGACATAAACTATACCTGTCACTCACTACAAGTTGTGCTTTATAGATACCTATACGTATGAAAATTCAAAGAATTCATTCTGTAGACAAGATACCTAATACGTATTTCGGGAGAAATGTGTAGGCAAAGATCCAGAAAAAATGTAGTACAAGCAAAAACAGAGTTATAATGATTTTTCTGAGCCATGAATTGCAATGATATATAATGCAATATTTATATTTCGCGACCGCTGATAAGAGTGGGGGAATTTAGAGCCCTAACACTAACTCACCTTTTTCCTTACCAATATGGTAGTGAACGATTAAAAGTAAAAGATTAACGAGATCAATGGGCGCCTAGTAGCAAATGTAAAGCTACCGTATTCAGTGAAGAGAGCGTGGAAATTTAAAGTCCTTACACTAACGCATTTTTTACCAATATGGTAGCGAAAGAAGTAAAAGAAAAAAAGAAGACTATGGTGGCGTTAAAACTTAGGATGGACAATGTGTAGAAATAAATACCAGATCACAACGAGTATTTATAAGTATACACTTGGGATTTACGGGTGCTACTCAAAAACATGAATGTGTACTTGTGAGGTAATCTATTACAGCGTTCAGAGAAATACGTTAGATCGAATAGAGCTATCAACAGCCTATACATCTAAAGACACGAATTCATTGTGGAGAACCGACTAAGGTAAAAAGCGGTTGGCTAAAAGTCCGCAAGTGATCGCCCAGCTGTGATCCGCATTAAAGCGTATCTACCAATTAGACTGAAGACACTATCAAGAAGGAAATTAACGAGCCCGTCGAAGCTTTTCCGGAATATTTTGTGAAAATCGTACTAGGACAGGAACGAAAAACTCGGTTCCACCGCGGGTATAGTATCCAGTCGTTGATAATACTAGATATTTTACCCGAGAAGAAAATCATAATTAAAACATATGAGAAGGCTACAATGCGCTGTGCGGATCTCTTAATGCCCTATCTTATCCCATTCTTAAAATAAATATCTACAAACTGTCGTATTTATTTGATGAAATATAGAAAATCCAAATAAACAGTTTATAAAAATCTTTTATGGTTCAACAAAAAACAAAATTTTTCGCCTGATTATGCTATGAGATTAAAACGCCTCCAAAAAGTGGTCGTGGTTTAAAATGATATATGAAAAAAAATTTTATACTAATAATTTTGCATCAACTTTTTTTCGAAATCTTAAGAATTTTATCGAAAAACTTCTTTTTACTGACAACGCCCCCAAAAAGTGGGCTAAAAACAATATATTAGACTGTAGGAAACTTTTTTTAAATCTCTTACTGTTTTGCTTAAACTACAATTTTAATTAAAGACGGCGTGGCAGTGGGCTGATTTCAAAAAATGTTTCCACTTGTATACCACTTGTGTACCAAATTTCATCATTCGAGCTTAAGGCCCAAAAACTGGTGACATACGGACGGACGGATGGACGGACATGACTTAATTGGCTCAGCTATCGATTCTGAGTCGATCCATATAGTTACTTTTAGCTATATCAAGCTAAATTATTTCTCTAAGTTAAAAACTATGTATCAAAACTAAATATCTCTATGGATAGGTTAAAAAAGGTACAAACAAAATTAAATTTTTGGCGCAACACGCTCGTTAGTACCCAGGGCCGAGCATTCTCACAATTATTCATGTGTGCGTGTGTACTTCTTGCACGATTGTGGGACCTCCTGTTTTATGCCGACTCCGAATTGCGAATTTGAGATGAGCTTTTCTTGCCAACTGATACTACTCGGATGATTCGGCAGATCATCACGGGAGGACGGCCAGTGAAAAATCATTTGTGTATTTCTACGTCTGGGAATCGAACCCAGAAAAGGGATGTATGGATGAAATTTTCATACATATTAATATTATCGTTCTATAATCAAAAGTTTCTTCAAATTTCTGCAAAAACCTTTTTTTTACTGAAAACGCCACAAAAAGTAGGGGCAATAAACTTTTTACACACAAAATAAAGATATATTTTCTAAATATTGTGCTAAAAACCTTTCAAATTTATTCACGGCAGTGGGCGGATTTATTGTTATTAAATTTGTTCTCTGAGAGCAATAAAGAGTGCATGTACCAAATATGATTATTCTTGCTCAAAACTAAAAAAAAAAAACTAGTAACGGACGGACATGCGTGGCTAAATCGATTCCGCTGGCGATTGTGTTGATGAAATGATACTTTAGTGGAGACACGAGGAACTCGATGCTACTTTGGGTTACCTTATCTAATGAGATCAAAATTAAAAATTAAAAATGCTTGTTCTACAAAACGCTTATCCGACCAGTCCTATTTTTTGGAAACCAAGTGCTGTAAAAAAGCAGACAAGTGGAGCAAACCATTTTCAACAAAAATATTTTCGTCGAATATTTTGGCCATTAAATGGCTTTTTAGTATATATTGTAACTTTTGATAAAAGCCTTTTAAAAAGAACGATCAATTAAAAATTACTTAAGAAACTAATAGGCGAATAAATCCAACATATACAATATTAAAGGTTTAAAATCATCATCTCATGAGTCTTATACATTTCTGAACTTAACAAGAGAAATAAATATCAACAATATCATTACTTCAGAAATCTCCATTCACAAAGTTAATGATTTATTGTCTTACTAATCGGAAATATACATACCATTCATCAAACCAAGAAAATATTTCAAAATATTTACCAACTGCAGCCAACTGTAGAAATATTTGTGAAAATTACATTAAAGGATTTGAACATCACCCTATTCTCAACTCTTAGCGATTTAAATACTCTTCCGTCAACCAAATATTATTACTGCAAGATTCCGCATCAATTTGTTAGATATAAACAGACGCTAAAATATTGGCAACTTGCCATTTCTGCAGCTGAAAGTGTGAAATATATCACGAAACGGCTTAAGTACCCTCCAAAGTAGTCTTGGAATTGAATGAAACCATTAGCACCACTATCTTGCAGCAGGCAGTGAACTAAAACCGCTGACACATTAATTTATTTTTGCACTATTTCGTACTAACACTATACTCCCATAAATCAGTCATGGGATACAACATTGCACTCAAAAACTTATGAAACAAAAGCGTTCTCGTGTAGATCGATATTTTTAGACGTGTATGCACACAAGTTGCGCTTCAGCAGACCCCTCCCTTGTAACTATTTTTAGCTATAATTAATAAAATGTTTAAAGATAATATTCATGACGAAAGCCACTTGGCACAGACAAAGGAGCTGTTTCATGACAAGTGACCGAAATTAGCTAGCTTTTCGATGTGCGGTATAGAATTCCAAGTTGTAGACATTTTATTATATCCTAATCGATGAGAGAATTTATTATTGCGCTACTGGATTTTACTGGACACATTTTAAATAAATTTTCCAGTAGAACGTTGTAATAAGGCACCCACCCTTCAATAAATCGGTGGCCATGTTTTTAGAATCAACAGATTTATAATTTCGAAAGAGGTTCACAGGCACTAGCAAGAGCATTGTGCATAAGTGGTTCAAGTTGCGGATGTCAACAGCAACAAAGTTGGCATTGTATTCGGTTTCCACGAGGGTGGTCGAACACGAACAGTGCACGCCCGATTAAAGTGTTGTAAGGGCATTCATTATATTGTTTTGGTGCTTTGTTTTAATTAAATTTTGCATTTTGAATAATAATGTAACTAATCGGTTTTCGTATAGTGGAAACCGAATAAATTGCAAAAAGTTACTTTTTTGCGCGATATTGTATTTGAATTTCAAATTTCATAAATTAATTAAAATGTTATCCAAAATTGATTTGGTATTACATTCATAAATTGCTTATGCATGTTTCGGTGCAGTTTTACTGTGTGACCTGTTTAAATTCCTGAAAGTTTGCTTATTCTTACTAACTGCCTCCAGTTGCGAACTTTAAGTTGGCTAAGATCGGTTTCTATTTGTGCACTGCACTAAGCGAGGTCTTGGTCTGCAGCGTCCGACATGTGCACAAAGAGGTTTTGTGTAAATCTTTGTTGACGTCAGCGGCTAATGAGCCTCTAATCAAAGCCAATCTCGGACACAAAGATGGAATGTGAGTTTGCTCAACGGAGAGCTTCTTAATTGTGAATGAAGATAGAAAAGAAGCCGTACTAGAAGTATAGGTATGTACGGAAATAAAAGCTGAAGCCAATGTAATGCTTTGATGCCTAAAAATCAATGATCCAATTTTTTGATAGACGAGGGATATAGCGGCGCTTTGTATAAGATGCTAACCATCTCAAACAAAACGGTAAGCTTACCATCGTAAGGTCACCAGGAAAAGGAGAAGCCATTGAGGAAGTCCATGGAGGAAGCCATGAAGAAGTTCATAACCAGAAGATTCGAGCTAAAGCAGACCACCAATTCGAGCAAATAAACAGAAGTGGGAAGAAGAATCTCCCCTGAGACATGTGAATATACCATAGAGACTATATGCTACACAATTGTATTGCGGAAGCTTGGGACTCAGAGGGCCAATGCTTCTTCAAAAATTAAGAGATAAACGACATTGTGGGCATCATCCCAGATACTACTTTGGTCCAACGACCCACATCCTTTTTTGGTAAAAATACTAAATCAACTGAATCAGGAACCATGGATAATAACTTGCGCTGTAGTTTTTAGAGACGAAGCTCAAAATGAAGCAAAATTGTCAAATTTGTGGCTCGTTAATAGGTACCCAGGGCCGAGCTGTCTCACAACCATTCATGTGTGTTGTGTACTTTTTACACGATGCACTTACCTTATTCTTTCACTGCTAGGTACGAGTAGTTCAAATTACTAATTATGCAAAATTTCCTAATATTATAGTCCAAATTATTTGTTAAACTGTAATTATATACACGCTTAATACTGAACTAAAAAGAATCAGTAACGGCTATTAAGCGACGGAGAATATTAAATTTTCGTTGTTAGTCTAATCTCAATAATACACTTTGAAAATTTTGGACCAAAACCAGCTAAAACTAGCTAGGATGTACGGACAGACGGACGGAATTGGAGGAACAACTGTTTTCAGAATCACTTATCATTGAAACATAATAATTAATCAAAATCTCGACTTCGAAAATGTTCATTAAAACAATATCAAGAAAGATAAAATATTAGCCAAATAAAAAAGCCAAATCAATCTGGTTCTTTTCGATCTGATATGACCTTAACAGTTGCGCGCATGTAACAAATACCGTATCTTTATTAAATCTATAAATATAAGCCATTCAAATATATAACGTAAATATATATTATCAATAATGTATAGATAAAATAACAAAACCAGTTACATAAGTTAAATTAATTATATTTTAATCCTTAGTAATCCATTTTGCAATGTCCTTTATGTGTTCTCAGCTATAAAATTGATTTATACGTAAACTTACTATTAAGCCATCCAGGCCACGGGAAATGTGAATGTTTAATCAGCAAAGGAGTTACTACACCAATTAAAGTGAATTTCGAAAAGCCACAATGACCATACTGAAATGACATTTAATGCGATTGTAGATGGATATAATTCACATGAAAAATTGTCATAAATTCAAAAGGTCGAAGGACGTTTATTTTACTGGATAACTTTCAGAATGTTTAATTCAGTTATGTGTTAACTAAAAAAAACGATTAGAACTGAAAAGCCCTTGAATGATTAATTGGCTGATAAAACTGCCCACGGTAGACATGGAACAGTTTAATTGAATATCTTTAAGTGGCTATTATCCGAAAAAAAATAAAACATTACGACTAAGTAATATCAGGTCGTATTGCGCGCCGTACAGTCGATTTTTTTAAATTGTTACTAATGATACTGATTTGAGAAGGATCAATATTTTCTTTTTTTGTATATGTTAGCCAGATCGTTATCCAACTGGATTAAAAAAATAAGACCAATACACCAAAAGCCTTACTTACATGTTATTAAATGTAAATGACATTGAACAACTGTTGGTAGTAGAAAAATTTAGTTTAATATTGGAAACAATCATCACTTTTCAGCCAGATATTCTATCCCCTATGCCTATATGAGATTTGAAATGTTAGGTCATTATTAAAAGTATGGAAAAATGAGATAGAATTTTGTACAACGTGAGCAAAATCTAAATACCCGACATAACATCTTACCATTTATGGCAAATTTCCTATTATTTATTTTGTTATATACAGGGTTTCCGCAGGGAAGGTATTCTACTTTGTTTTGCCGCAATTTTGGTGTAAACATTAGTCTTGACTATTCACTACGTGAAATTTTTGGGAGAAACAACGTGCCAACAAAACGCACTATTTATCGCGTAGTGAATGATTTCGAAGAAAGAGGGTCTGTAGGTGACAGGCCCAAGTATGGACCACAACGTACTGCAAGATCGGCTGAAAACATAACTGCTGCAAGGAAGTGTTCAAACATTCATCAACCTCAATTCGACGCCGTGCTCAGGAGCTTGGTCTGCAAAGAATAACTTCGGCCACCATTTTGCACAAGGATTTGCATTTGTTTCCATTTAAGATTCAGTGGTTGTCCGCGGTGGGTGGCCGCTGTGTAGTGGTAATGTGTTTTCCTGTTGAGTGGAAGGTTGCGCGTTCGACTCCAGCCAAAATCCATTTAACTTTTATTTAAAAGGAAATAAAAACGTTCGGTTGTTATACCTTAAAGTATGCACCATCTTGAATTTCTTCAAATTTAACGAAAACAATAATAAGTGACTCCCCGAAGTTATTTCGGACACCACCCATGGAGTAGGCCTCTACTACATCCAAAATCTTTCCTATCACTCTCTTTCTTCCCCTTCTCCAACGCTCGTACTGTGGTTTCATATAAAGCGTATTCATAACCCCTTGAGTACGTGTTAATAAAAAAAAAAGTTGACACAAGAGTTTCTTCCACAAGACCATTTACGCCGCCGTATAGGATATTATAGCTAGCCAATAGGATGTTATAGCTAGCCCATGACAACCCCGATTTTCATGAAAAAATCATAATGAGTGACGAGGCACATTTTCATTTGAATGGATATGTGAATAAACAGAATAGTCGGTTCGTAATGGAAAACCCTCAAATTATTCATCAGTAACCTTTGCATCCATTAAAAGTTACAGTCTGGTGTGCAATTTCCTCAGGAGCAATCATTGGTCCTTACTTCTTTGAAAATGAAAACGGCATAACGGTAACTGTGAATGGGGAGCAGTATCGTGATATGATTGAAAACTTTTTAACGCCATAGCTGCATGCTTTGGGCTTGATTAACATGTGGTATCAACCAGACGGTGACACATCGCATACATCCAGGATTATAATGGAATTACTGCAAGACCTCTTTCCACAACAAGTTATTTCAAGAAATGGTGATGTTGATTGGCCTCCACGGTGACCTGATTTAACTGCTCCGGACTTCTTTTTGAGGGGATATCTGAAAAGCAAGGTTTATGCAAACAAACCAGAAACGCTTGAGCAACTCAAACAAAATATTCGTGATGAAATTAATGAAATACCTCATGAAATGTGTGGGAATGTATTGAAAAACGTGCTCAAAAGGGCACTCTTTTTTGAGACTAACAGAGGTGGACATTCGCCTGAAATCCTGCTTCAGTAACCTGATCGACCTTTTACTCACACTCGTTTATTTCCACTTTGGTAGATCCTGAAAAAAAAAAAACACGAAGTTTTAATCGATATCCACTACTAAGACGAATACGATTGCATTTATGGAGATGAACTCTACATATTTGATTCTAGATTTGGTATATCGCTTAAACTGCATCTATGCAAAATGTCGATGGATATTTTTCTCACCATCTTATATATACATGTTCAAGTGCTTGCATATGCTTACGATTCGAAATCGTCTAATCGTTTCCAAACTTTTTTGGAAAAAAAGTTAAAAAAAAATATATATATAACATTTATTCTTCTTATAATTAAAAATGACTGTATCTTTGTTTGTTTTATGTTTGCTTGAAGTCTATAGCTGGCTTAACCCCAAAACTTATGACCCAAAATTCTCATAGGACCTCACTGTATATCTTAAAAAAAAACTATAGGCTATGATTTATTTCGATATCTCAAGTTTTGAAACTTAGTGTGAGCATATGAATTGGTAACCTGAGCAGTTGAGTAGAAAATGGGCGTGGTAGAATAATATGAAGTGGCACCTTCCATACAAAGTAAATTTTTAATGTTATATATCTGGAACACTATAATAGCGAGAGTATTGTATTTTGTCCAGGAATATTGATTGTGGTTTTGAGACCCCATACTTAAAATGGATGGAGTCGGAAAAGTGGGCTTCCCATACAAAAAACAAAATATCTGGAGTGCCATTAAAGCATATGAATTGCTAATATGCGTAATTGAGTCACAAATGGGTATGGCAGTATAAGTAGACGTGGCGCTTCCCATTCAAAGTAAATATTTAATGCCAGATTCATGTATGTATTTCCCACTAAAATAGTGAAAGTCTTGAAAATTTTCAAAAAACCGAAAAACAAAAAATCAGGATTTTGGATTTTCCAAATTCTGAGATTCGGGATTTTAGATTTTTAGGATTTTGATTTATCATCAAATATCTCTATTTCTATAATAGCCAGAGTCTTCTAACTTTGTCTTAGTATATTGGTAATGGTTTTGTGTAGTCTTAGGGATGACAGTATACCATCAGTGGGCACCTTTAAATAGCACCTCCCATATGAAAACAAAATATCTGGAGTACTATGAAAGCCACAGTCTTAAAATTTAGTATTAGCATATGAATTGCTAATCTGAGAAGTTGTGTGAGCTCATAACCCATTACCACTGCTTGGGTTACAGATGACAACCGCTTTTAAAGTGTCATATGTGGTAAAAAAGATTACACTGATTTGTTTGACCTGTTGTTTGTTTTCCATAAATATCTGGTTATTATAGAAAGATAATTTTTTGACAAGTGATCGACTTACTCTATGCAAACTTTTTTTTGTTACAAACACTGTTTTTGGGAGCATTTCAGCGTTTATCGGTAAAAATTTCTAAAAAGTTTGAAAAAAAAAATCTTCCGTGTAGTAAATTTGTTAATGTTGATGCGAATATTTCATCTATTTATCATTTTTACCCACTGCCTTTTTTGGGGGGCGTTTTCCTATATAAACCATTTGTACACCCTACCCCATAGAAAATCCATAAACTATATTTCTATGTTTCAACCTCATAACCAACCAATTTTATAACATGTGTAGCGAAGCGTACTGGGTAACAGATTCTTTTTTCTTAAAGTGGCGCTACAGTAAAAGGTGTGCCGTCCAATCGAATCAAAGTTGAAGAATGATCATCAGAAATGAAAACCCATCCAGACTAACAAACGGAAACACCAACTGGGAAGGCTTCAATGCAGTCAAGTATGCATTCCTCTGAGCCATGGCCACCTGCAATGTATATTTTGTCATTACGGAAGTATTTGCGTCAAAAGTTTTTCGAATATCTTTTAAATTTGGAAACAAACTGTTTTTTACTAAAAACGCCCCAAAAAGTGGGTGCGGTGAAAACCTTTAAATGGACGTTTGATCAAATGCCAAGAATGAGGAATTTTAACGATTTTCATAATTTGGCGAAAATATATAATAATATTCATTTTGATTATTTATGATAAAAAAGATATAATTAATATCGAAATGCGGTTATACCTCTGATGTGATTTGATTACCTCTCCATATCCTCGATCGCGAGTTTTTCTTGCTCTTTCTTAACTTTATCTTACAAAGAGAAAGATATTGTTTTCGTGAAACTTTTCGACGTCGAGATATGTATTGATTTTAACATTACGATGATAGCGGAACCCAAAAAGTGTTTTTTGGAATTACGTCCGTCGGTCCGTGTATCCGTACAGGTCTCTCCAGCCTAAACGACTCGACGACTTCATATATACTATAAGCATATTAGTTCCAACAAAGCTGCATACCCAGTTTTTCCGAGAAAATCCATGTAACGGATTTATGCATTTAGGCCATATAAAGAAAATTGTCAATTTCTCGCAAAACAATTATCCCTAAACGGAATTTTCAGTTTTGGCCAATAACGAAAAATCATTATTATTCTCATGGGCACCGATTACTTTCAATTACGGAATAAACGTTCGACATTATTAATATAATTTTTAGCATCATTAATTAAAATAAATATTATTGCAACAACATATTGAATAAATGCATTCATGCAAATGGTCTTTAGTATCCTATGAACTCAATGTCGCTGTCTACAGTTTCACCGTAACCAATGAAAAATCTGGTTAGCTATATTAGTAGCCTTTTTTTAATGTGATGTGTGATAGTAAAATGTGTCTAAGGCAGAGAACAAGAGCAAGAAAGAAAGCTGTTAGACGTCATTTGGGAACTGTCTCTATTACAGATATTATGTTTAGAAATTCTTTTAAAATAAAATTAAACAAAAAAATTAATATATTACTTGTTCTAAAAGATTAAAGCCATACTCGATGATTATTTGGCAGAGTTACCTTGCAGATACCAATTTTAGGATAAAGCATAGATATAACATAATGCCTATATGCCTGTGGACTTAAACTTTATGTTGATCAATCTCAATTAGGCAAACTCATAATTTTCATAAAAAGAACCGAGTTATTGAAATATAATCCAAGAGATATATTAAACCATTATATCCCATGAGATGTTAAGACATATAAATTAATGACATAATGCAATTTCAAACTGTATTAAATCTTGAGAGATTAGAAATTAAACTAATTAATCAATATCTATATTGACAAGAGCATATTATGTATACGTTTTTTTAAAGTTGCTTTGATTCCCTTATGTTTAGGCTTGGAGAAGTGCATAACTGAATGACATGATGACGCCAATATTAATTATGAAATCTGCTTCTCCAATGCTAATATGTAATAATTGTGGAAGAGATTGAAGGTCTTTGGGGAATTCAAAATTTATTTGTTTAATCTGCTGTTAAAACGTAGACATTATAACTAGGAAGATATCTTATAGAATTTTTAGTGTTTCCTTTTAATATGACCGGTACATCTACTTTGATTATTATTTCCCCAGTGTACGTAGTATAGAGAATTACTGTAATTAGAGATAAATTAGAGGGTAGGCTTAAACAAATTATATTTTGATGTCCTCTGAATAGTTCTTGAAAAACATCTACGTCTGCGTATGTATGTCTGACAGAATTTTTACTAACGGTTTATGTGTTGTTAGTGGTCCAGCATAGGAGTCTTGAAATGAAAATAAGTGATTGGTGGATAACAATTGATTTATTGATGTTGATTTAATTGATTCACTCTTTTGCATATGACATATGTTATAATTTTTACGAAATAACAGGAGTATATGTTTTCAACTCTTATCCTCATTTATAGAGAAACAAATTTTTAAAACTGAATTTAAAAATGTAGGTAAACCATCTAAAAAGGATATGATCTTCTTTAAATATTTCTTAACCCGTATCCGAATACATGCTTTTAATTAAAATTTCCTTTTTTATAATTTATCCCCGCGGTACTTAATTCTGTAGGGGTTATTGAACTGCCATACATAAACAATTACAGTATAAACCTATCTAAACGGAGTTAGCTCATATGCTCATATGCTCATATTCATAACAACAGCCACTTACCATTTACTTAACCGCAAAACATAATCTCAGTTAAGATCATTCATTATCTCATTATTACTTAACCTTTTTATTGCTCGATAACATGGTAAAAGAAATCAGTTACACAGTCATGCACAATCAATATCATTATATGTATGACCTGTCACCACCAGCAAAAACATTTTGATTTGTCTACAAATTTTTCCAATTTACAATTCTCATAATCCAGCAGAATGGCGACAGCTATAAATTGAAAATAGATGAGGAAAAACGTAACTAGAAGAATTGAAATATTTTCTTTATGCTATAAAGCCTCAAGGGTTACAGCCAATGGTTAAAGTAGAAAATGGACATTTAATGAACCATTATACCATATCGCATAGGGGTATAATTTGTTATGATACATACATAGTTTATAACAGAAAAAAATAATTTAGCTAAATATACATTAAATTAAATGGATCGACTCAAAATCGCTAGCTGAATCGAATTAGCCTTGTCAGCCGTCTGTCTGTACGTCACTGATTTTTAGGCCATCGATGTTGACCTACAATAATGAAATTTGTTATATACGATTACTGGCCGTTCTTGAAGATCAAAAATCCAAAATCAAACCACATTTTAAAAAAAAGTTTCTTTGGTCATGCGTTTAAGACTTTCGAATAAGTTTCTGCAAAAATATTTAGACAATCTTAATATTTGTATTTTGTTCACACAATTTTTTTACCAACTCCACTGTCAAAACGGCTTTCGATAAATATTAGAAGAACATTTAAAGAAATAATACCCACATATATGTTTTAAATTGATAGAAAAACATATGAGAAGGCTACAATTCGTGTAAACAAAGTAAACAAGTGTAAACAAAAGGTTTTCGTATGAAGACGCCTCCAAAAAATGGGCGTGGGTTAAAATGATATATAAATGAAATGTTTATATTACCATAACCGATGATTTTGCATCAAAAAAATTTCCGATATATATGATATTTTACCGAAAAATATGTTTACTGAAAACGCCCCCAAAAAGTGGGCATGGCAAAGAACTTTGTGTAGACCTCATATCTCTAATGGTTTGGCCTAAAATTACGTTTTTTTTAAAAGGGGGCGTGGCAGTAGGTGGATCTTAAAAATTCTTACATTTGTTCTACTTCTTCGAATAGAGAGTCAGCATTCTAAATTTCAAAACTCTAGCTCAAAATGTAAGGCCCAAAAATCGGTGACACGCAGACAGACGGACGGACAGACAGAAATCACTAGATCGACTAAGCTAGCGATTCAGAGTCGATCCGTATACTTTGAGGTATATCTAGCGAAATTATTTCACTCTGTTAAAAACTCAATGTTAAAACTAAAATACCCATATGGGATAGGGTGTAAATACTTGGAATATTCTCCTCAAATTCGAAATTCGGTTCGCATAAAACAAACAAGTTAAACCGAAAAATGACAACCTACCCGAAGGGAAGATGCATGCATACTTGTATGAAAAAAGAATTAATTCTATCTTTCATATACCATTCATATAGGTTATGTTGAAATTATTGAATTATTCTCCATATATTCATTCCTGTAATGGTTCCTTGGGGTAGGTAGTTATGCGAGAAAGACAGAAAGAAAACCCTGTTAAATTTATGAATTGTCATTTTACATGCTGAAAAGCAAAAACATTTTTATTGGGCATGAGCATGAAAAAGGATAATGGTTTCTAGGGTTAATTTTGTAAGCCCGAAATGATAGAAGCTTTTCAGGTAGTATGATGGAGCTTGCTGTGATTGCCTCAAAGTTCTGTGAATAGTTCTTGTAAGCAATGAGTTTGTTTATAGAAATTGAGGTTTTCTTATATATGTATTCCTGTGCCTTGGTTTTCAATCTAATCAAATACCTTATGATAATTATGCATGTTATTTTGAGTATAATTTGCATGTCTGTCGATGTCGATATTTTTTATACCCTAGCCTGTAGGGGTACATTAATTTTGATACATAGAAACATAGAGAAATAATTTAGCTAGATATACCTGAAAGCATACGTATCGACTCAGAATGGCTAGCTGAGTCGATTTAGCCATGTCTGTCTGTCTCTCCGTCCGTCCGTCTGTCTGTTCGTCACCGATTTTGGGGCCCTAAATTTTGAGCAAGGATAACAAAGTTTGGTATGTAGGGTCCTTGGCCGTGCCTTTTGACAATGTGTAAACATTTTTAAAATCTGCCCACTGTTACACCCACTCGTTGTTTTTGGAAAAAATTGTCTGAACAACATGTTTGAAAAATCTTAATGTCTATATTCGTCTATACAAAGTTTTCTGCCACGTCCATTTTTTGGGGCGTTTTTGGCAAAAACACGTTTAGGTAAATTTATAAAAAAAAAACTCGAAAAAAGTCGAAGCAAATGCTCCCATTGTAGAATATAGGGTATTCTACAATCCGCACAGCGTTATACTAATGAAGTCAATTTTCGGCTGAATATTGTTTCTTCAAAATGACAGCAACTAGACGCATGAACTTATGACACAGACTCGCAATGCTGCAAGTCAAAGATAACAAAATGACGAGCAACAAAGTGCGAATTGGAGTTAAATGGAATCGAAATCAACAACGCAGAAGTGTTGCGATTTAGCCAAATCGAGATGCATTCGATGAAATTAGCGACGAATTTCACAATGAAGTTTTAGTTTTAATTTATGATATGTGCTTGATCCTTACCAATAAAAGATTAATTATATCAGAAATGACGCCCAATGCACGACGCATTTAACCCTTCTGTCAATGGATGTTTTGACATCTTCCCATAAATGGACTAGTTACATCTGGAATAAAATCCATCATATATTTTGTAGGAAAATTAATAAAACATAATGAAATAATTTTGTTTAGTTAATTTGGACATGTTATTATTTTTGATTTTAACTTTTAGTTCTTTTTACATATAGTATAATAGTCCGATTACTATTCGATGCCATTTTTAACGGACAATATTCCTATTATCTTTGGATTGTTCATCATTGCTTCGATCTGGGGTGTCACTAACTGATCAATTAAGGATTCCAGTAATTGCCGAAGTGTGTTGGTTTTGTTCATTGCGCTTATACCATATACTTTGTTGTTTATTATATAATGGCAATGCTGAGACTTTCAAAATGTTTTAAAATAAAGTTAATGGCCATCGCTTCGTCTCTCGCTTGCATGTATATTCTCTGATCTTTAGTCCATTACAAACCTACACACGTACTTTATGTTTGATGTTCAACAGAATAGCTTTTGGCTTTCTTGTTGACAGTAAAATGCCTTCCTTTGATTTTTTTTTTGACACATAAGACACTGCCGCGACATTATCGATAAATTTAATAAAAGTGGATTGTGTTCCAGCAGCAATAACACCTCAGTGATTTTTCACTGGCCTTGCTCTCGTGAATAGTCGTCCGAGTAGTATCAATTGTCAAGAAAAGCTTATCTCAAGTTCGCCGTTCGGAGTCGGTATAAAACAGGAGTTCCCATCGTACAAGAAGTACTCACGCACACATGAATTGTTGTGAGAAAGTCGGCCCTGGGTACTAACGAGGCTGTTGCGCCAAAAATTTGTATTTATTAGGATTGTTTCGAGCAACTGGAAACTGGAAGCAAGTGCAGATTCCCGAAGTTTTTTCACGAAACATTCAAGGTCCAGTTTCAGCTACAGCCTATTTAAATTATACCAGTTAATATGCGGTTGGTGTATGTTTGTTTAGAACAAAATCTACATATAACTATTATTTGAAGAAGTGCACTGGTTTTCTTTTAAATGAATAAAATCACTTATTTTAACTAAAATTTAAACTTTTAAAGCAACGCTATTATTGATTGTGATTATTGAGTGAAGACACTAAATAATCATAATTCTGAAACACTTCCAAATTAAAATAAATCCAGTTCACCATTTATATGTATAACTTTCCAGGATTTGGAATAACTATTTGAGTCCAAACCAACGAATGAAGAAGTTAGCAATTTACACAAAAGTAATCATTTCCACTGCAATCAAAAATATGTAAATTTCTTCCAATAGGTCCATGCCTGGATTTTAAGTCGATATTCTAGATATTAGTGTATTATGGCGATGATTAAATCTTTTTATTAACAGAAACAGCATATTGATAATATATTTTTTATTGATAGAATAGAATATAGAATTCTAAATTCCGAACTCCTCGAATAGTTCATGTTGTAATTTAGAATAAACCTTCAAGTCTATAAGAGTTGTAAAAGATATCCTTCATAATAAGCTCGAATAAACGAATTCTATCGCTAAGTTCTATCGCAATACACTATATTGATGCACAGTGTGGACGTTAGAGGAGAGGAAGAAAGCGAAAGGTAGAAAATATTGAAAATAATGCTTAATGTGTTTGTTTTTTATTCACAAGTTCTTGAACTAAAATAAATAAATAATTATATGCGAGTAAATTTAAAATTCCTTACCATAAAACAACAGCACACACCAAATCGGACCCAAGTGAACTGGTTGCGGAAGCCAATCTATCTCCTGTAGTTGTACATCCCGTAGCCCATTGGTGTGCTGCCCATGGCACGTTCGGTCGCCTTCTCGATGCTGGCGTGAACGCACCGATAGCAGCACACATAGGCCAAACATCACTTAAACAATATACGACGAAACGCTCGCCGAAAGTCTTTGTTGAATATCGTGTAGATGGCAGGATTCAGAGCTGAGTTCATATAGCCCAGCCAGAAAGCAATAGCAAACGCAGAGTCCGGTATCGTACAGTGTCGCTTGCAGGCCGGCATCAGGATATAGAGAAAGAAAAAGGGCAACCAACAGGCGATAAAACTTCCCATAATCAAACCCAATATCAGTGTTGCGCGTTTCTCTTTTTTTCGAGCTATTCGGCGTTTCTCCTTCTCGGGATCACGAGGCTTTTGCACCTTGGGAATGGCCGGTTCCAGTTCAGCCGTTTCGGAGGGCTTAATTACTTTAACTGCCGCCGTTTTTGCTTCATTACGTCGCTGATTCTTACGACCGAATATCGGCTGACACAGTCGAAACTTGAGTGGTTTCACGACCGCACATCGACTCACCACTCCTGAGTCAGAGCTAGACGGATCAAACTCACTGACCATATCGGTATCGATCCCCACTGAGAGCGCTCTACAGCGACCCGCTATCACTGGCGAAACTTTAAGTTCATTTGGCGTGGAGGAAGATGGACCATTGTTGTTCAGTGTCAGTGCCCCCACTTTTGTTGAATTGGACGTTGCACATGATGGTGGCAGTGACGCACTTAACTGATTGAATGCATTATGCGTCGTCGCTATTGTACTGACTTTAAGGGTCTCCTTGCCATTGACATTGATTCCACTGTCAGTGCCATTCGAAAAGGGCGGGGGTGGCAGATGTGTTTCTACTTCGGCAGCCTCACTTGTTGAAATGTCCGAGGCCAGATCACACGTCACTGTTGGGATGGGCATGATAGCATTAGGCTGGTTTTCGATTGTTGCTATTTGTTGTTTGTTGTTATTTGCTGATGTACCAGGCACACTTGGCATTGGAATTGTTCCCTTATTGGTGGATGTTGTGAAACTAGTCACCTAAAAAGAAAAGAGAATAATATCAATGGTTAAAAAATATATTTTTTTGTTTGATGAGCCGCTGCGATATATTGATTTTTTATAAGTTCCACGTTTTTATTTCAATTAGTACTTCCTTCGTGGAGTGGATTATAGCGACATCATGGATCATCTGTAATTTACATCGTTATAATCCATAAGAGTGCCATTAGATATCATTTTTTATCATCATCATCCATATTATTGCTGCATCCTTTATCGTCGTCCTCAACAGTTTTGATATTCAGAGGTAGAGTTCTTAATCCCTTTTGGCATTTTAGGGATAGAACGTGTATAAAGCGTATTCATTTTTATATATCGGTGTATATCTTGTGTATTAAAAATTCTCAAAAAGAGAAGACAGAATAAATTTGAAATATTTTCGTGCAATGTGAATTCTTTCGAATTAAGTGAAAAGAATGTAGAAGCCCAGCAGATGGTAGAGAAGAATGAACAAAAATCAAGTTAACATTCCGAACGAATGCATCTCTCGCACTTGTTTAAACCTACAGTAAGCATATATCCTGACATATACAGCTAAGAGACAATATACTAAAACACAACAAAAAAAACCTATATACGGAGTATTTGAAAGTCTCTTTGAAGGCACTCAAGGAAAATAAAAAACTTTGTTGAAATTCAATTTAAATTTTAGTCCAGAGAATGCAAAAGGGAGTTATTTATTTAGAAGACAAATTTCATTTTGGTTTACGCACAAAAAAAAAATATTTAGAAGTTTTAAATTTAAATCCAGCCTGGTGACTTGGGATTAGGATGCACAAAATTGTTTTAATGGAAGACATTGCTCATGCCATTGGAAGAGGAAACCCTCATTCCAAAGACATACGCAATTAAGGTAACAGAAAGCAATATGTTTTTTAGATACAACGAAATATTTCAAATTGACTTTGCAACAGATCTGCGAAAACGATTAATTTTTGTGTATTCAAATATATTAAATGTGTACATATAATCCGACGCGAGTACTTTCATTTAAGCGCCTCAATTAATCTTTTTTTTTACTGTGGAAGGGTATATTTTCTTTAAGAAAGGAATAAAATAGTACAATAAATCAAAAATTATTTTCTTTTATCTTATTTGAATGCTTTGAAATAGTAAAACGCAGTATATACTCAATCAGATCTGCGCATTCGCTGCCTCAAATAACTTTTTACAACATTGATATCTAAATGCCTGTATATGTCTTATAATTTAACAAAATTAAAAGAAATAAGAAGTAACTGATTTTTTTATTTATTTGCTTTTTTTTTAATATTTAGGAGGTACTATTTAAGGTTAAGAAATATACAGACACCAATCTTTAATAAAATGTTTTATTATAGTAGACTGAACACAAGAGTTTAAGACTGAAGGCAGTATATCGTTTTCGAGATATTACTCTGATGCTTCTTGTGAGACAAACGTTCTGTCGTTGATGGTAATGCTGGTATTATGAAATTTGATTAAAAATGTGCCATCGAGCCTTTGCTAAGGTCTCATTAAAATCATTGAGTAAAATAACGCCTGTTGATATTTCGTCTATTTGTGTTATATGTTGATTGTTTATTATGTTGCACGTAGGTTTTACACTTTTTAAAATATTATGAATACATGCTGTGTTAGTTAGACTTACAATATCTTGAATTTTACAAACTGAAAAATAGTTAAATGATCTGCAGGTTTGTTTTAAGCCATATGTTTTGTTTTCAGATTTCAAAATTGTTTCAAACAATAAATCTGTTATATATTATCTCTTTTTACGGGTTTTGGGATAAGTTTTACATAATCATTTTAGGGTTACTAAATGTATGTTTATGATACCAAGTATTAAAATTGTACGATTTTTACTTCTGTAAAGTTTAAGGCTTCAATAGTGTTGAAATGCTAATTTTCTTTCGAAATGGTGCTTAAGGCCAAGTTAACTTCTTGATTTGATAATATAAGAGTGTTAATAATTCCGAGCTTAGCCCAATGCATGGCATAATTTAGATGTCTTAATTCTTCTTTAAAAATGCTGAGTTTGTTGACCATTTATTAAAATTTGATTATTAAACATTTTATTTTCACTGATTGAATTTATAATTTCATTCGAAATTTTAGTAATATTGTTCATTATTTCATTATACAGTATATTATTTATAATCTGTTTATTGTTATTTTGAAACAAATTATTCATTCTCTCTGTAATGGTCATATTATCCTCATGGTCGGGGCTAACCGCGACCCATTTCTAAGCCAGCCCTATAAAGTCCAGAGATATTTTCACCTTCGCCTTTTCACCGTGGCTTAAGATGATTTGAATTTGTGTAATTTCATGTTTAAGGTAGGTATACAGGGAGTTATTTTTGCGAGTAGAAATAATTTGGGTTAATTCAGTTAGTTTGTCTCATATTGGTCCAACAAGTTGATCACGTGAATGAGCTCAAAGTTTCCTCTATGTAGCATTGCGTGACCCTTATGTATTGCTACCTTAGCGTTCGTTTTACCGAAATGGTATTTTAATGCTTATTTTGGATATTGCTTTTATGAACTGTTCTGCCAGAGTTAGTAGTGATTACGGAGAGTTTATTTTCTTTAAAAAAAAGTCTTTAAGGTGGCCGGAAATGACGGCCTTCCCACTGAGCTTTAGCCGGCGGAGATGACTTGGTGAGTAACAACCACTAACTCAGAAATCAAAGTAGGCCTGAAGAATGGAACCTATGCAGCGACCCTCTAAACTGCGCCAACGCATGTGCATGTTCTTCGTTTCCCAGCCAGACGTCGGAAGACCTCGCCTTAAGTGGCGCGCACAAGTAGAAACCGACATCAACCAACTCAACCAACTGGAGGCAGTTAGCTAAGGACCGGGCTTATTGGAGAGGTTCATTCCGGACTGTAGCGCCACCTTAGTAAGTAATTAAGTATTTGATCGTTAGTTTTGATCCTATCCGTTTGTTATGTTTTACATAAACTTTGTCTCCTGGGTTATATTATTTAATAGGTTTCCTCTTATAGTTATTGTAGCTTAGGTCTTTTTCTTATTCTTGTCTCAGTCTTTCAATATTGTTGAGTCCTATTTGTTCAAATATATCTGGGTATATGTTTGGGGAACACCCAAAGAATAGTTCAACTGTTTTTTTCTTTGTTGTAGAATGTATTGTGAAATTGTACTCGCTAAGAGCTTTGTTGAGCAGTTACTCAAAAATAATTCTCAGGAAATAAATTAGAGCTAACACAATTTTTAAATGTTGTAGACAACCATATAAACCTAACACCGGAAGATAAAAGAACCGCTACATGGACAGCGATAGCACAATGCAAAGTGATTGGAAGAGCAAAGGAACTACCGCTGACTAATGCAACAACAATGTGGGATGAAGCGAAGAATCTACTAGGATTGACCTTTAGACCAATAATCGACCGCGGGGAAATTACAAGAAAAATTAATAATTTAAAAGTAAGTTAAATTTTAGATCTGAATAATAATATATGCAAATAAGAAGGATAGGCTGAAGTTTCTTTTGTATAATTAAGTGTTAAATAAGATCGAAGAATTAGTAGCAGGAAACTTAGCTAGAGAAATTAGGGATGAATATGATCTACATAAAAAAACGATATTATATTAATATGTAGGTTTTGATGAAGGAAACTTAATTAAGGATCGAAGTAATAATCGTGCATATCAAAATGACAGAGATAAAGAAAGAAAGGATATACCTAATAGCCGATTACGACCGAATACTAACTCCAAAAACTTCTGAACAGGTCCATGAAGAAAGCCAATACACTTACTACAATAATCCACAACAGACAAACCAACTACTACGAAATTCGAATTTTAATAGTTCTGGACAAATCAACCATGAAAGACAAAATAACATTTACAATAACTCCGGTCAGCGACGAAGTACTAGTGTCAATAGTTCTGGACAATTCAATCAAGAAAGGCAACAAAATAATTACAATAACTCTGGTCAGACCAACCAGCACCAATGAGCTACTAACAACTATAGTAACTCCAGGCAACCACATTATAAGCAAAAAAAAAAAAAACGAACCAATGGATATCGATAACATAGCTCATTTAAACTCAGAACAATACCAAAATGGATGGATATCATAGGTAATATGGTAGGAAGTATAAATATAAAAAAAGAGAAGTGTTGTTACAAAATAAAACCATAATCAGGGGCTCAGTGGCGCGATGGTTAGTGCGACGAACTGCCGCGCAGAAGGTCTGGGTTCGATTCCCAGCCGTAGCAACACCCAAATGATTTTTCACTGGCCCTTTTCTCGTGATGATCTGACAAATCATCCGAGTAGTATCAATTGTCATGAAAAGCTTATCTCAACTTAGCCGTTTGGATTCGGCATAAAACAGGAGGTCCCGTCATCGTGCTTAGAAGTACACTCGTACACATGAATGGTTGTGAGAAAAAAGCTAGGCCCTGGGTACTAACGAGCCTGTTGCGCCATAAATTTATTTATTTATTACATATAATAACATTAACCACGAATCAACATATTAACGCCAGACTATACCGTCTCCCTCAAAACATGAGGAAGAAGTCAGGAATCAAATTCACGATATGGAAAGAAAGGGCATAGTCCGAAAATCAAATACATAGGACAAATTTGTACAGTATATCTGGACGATATACTTATTTTTTTACTTCCTTAGAAGAACACATATTATCATTAAATAATATATTCCAAAGATTAGCAGATCATAATCTAAAAATACAACTTAAATGCTCTTTTCTTAAGAATAACACGGAATACCTAGGTCAAATACTCACTTCGGAAGGAATGAAACCAAACCCGAATATAGTAGAAGTAGTTCAAAAATATTCTCTACCATTGACAACAACTCAATTGAAAGGATTCCTAGGTAGCACTGGTTATTATAGGAAATTTATTATGGACTACGCTAGAATAGCATACCCTATTGTAAAATACCTAAAAAAAGGGTATGAAAATCAATAGCAATGACCCTGAATATATTCAAGCCTTTGAAAGATTAAAAGAAACATTGGTTAAGCATCCCATACTAAAATTCCCAACTTTAATCAACCATTTTCACTTTTTACTGATGCAAGTAATTTTGCTTTGGGAGCTGTACTTACTCAAGAAAGACAGCCTGTATGCTATGCTTCCCGAACATTAAATTACCATGAGAATGATTACTTAGTAACCAATAAAAAATTCTTAGCAGTGGTTTGGGCTACTTCATATTTCAGACCATATATTTGGGGACAGAAATTCGAAATAATCACTGATCATATGCCCATAAAATATTAAAATAAAAAATATAATGGGAAAGAATTCAGTCAACGAGTTCAAAGAGGACTTCTTAAACTACAAGAATTCGAATTTGACATTGAGTATATAAAAGGCAAGAAGAATAAAATTGCAGATTTTTTAAGCAGAATTCCAAACACCAGAAACTGCAAATATTGGAAGGCAAAATAGATACCATACTAGACAATATAGCATCTGCTAAGCAAGGCATACTCCATCCAAGTATATTGACCGGAATGGAAATAAAATATCACAGATAGACTTTTATAAAACTTGAATATGCTAGGATAGGAATTTTGAAATTCGACCAAGACAGACTTATAATAGGTGTGAAATTACCGAATGACTTCATTCCGACCCAACTTAAAATGATTATACCGATTCCAAACGATAAGAAAAAAGAAATAGAAATCGAAGCCTTAAAACTTATAGAAATAAATAACCTAAAATATGAATACAATATTAATTATATCTATCTGAAAGAACTAAATTTAAGCCGTTCATGTATAACACAAAATGCATGTACTTATCGCTATAATGGATTAAAAAAAAATTATGATGATAATACCTTTATATGCATGAACTTAGAAAAAAGAACCTGTAATTAATCAATGCGACGATAGACAACTAAACCTTACTGTAAACTTTATAATAAATATTAACAATTGTTGTATTAACTTACTAAATGTAACTGTTATAAATTAAAAAATTAAAGTTTATTCAAAAATTGTATTATGATGATGAAGAAAAATTGAACATAACAGAAAAATTAAACAGCAAATTGAAAATTTAAGACATATTGAAGAATTGAAATACCATAGAATTATTAATAATGCTAGTTACATAACAATTTTTTTAATCCTCATACTAGTAGTAACTGTATTTTTTTTTTCATATCTAAGACAAATCGTATGCTAAAAATAAAAATTAGTAAAGTTACTATGCCAGAACAAAAAATTAAAGAAAAAAGACTAAAGATGGAGAAGTTGCATATTTGTATGCTGACCTTTACAAATAAACATGTAGATCAACAACCTTAAGTTGTTGCAAAACAATATTATTATTTTTTTTGTCTACACATGGCGAGCAATAACCTTAAGTCAATGCCCCATTCAATTGTCACAACGGATGCGAATATGAGTAGCATTTCCGATTGCAACTATTGCATACTCATTTACATGAAATTCACTAGTATGCATTTTTAATAAATGAATCGAAAAATGTAATAAAAATGTCAGTCAGCGATAGACACTCAATAGTATCACTTGTATTTTATTTAATTCGTGTCCATCTTCCCTCTTAGATGGGATGTCCAGGGTTTCGCTAGTAGCGCGTAGTCTTAAATGAAACGTCGGTAATACCCTGACATTCCTAGGACACGAGATTTTGAGGAGTGGGCATATCGACTATTGCGCGAACCTTCTTTCGATTGGCTTTAATACCTTCTGCACCAAAAATGAAACCTAAAAATTCAATTTCGTTTTTCAGGAATTCACTTTTTTCGAATTGGATTTTTAAATTAGCATTCTCCAGGGTTTTAAATACCAACATAAATGTTTAAAATGTTCTTATTCGGTTTCATTGAATATGACAATGTCGTCAATATAGACGTAACATTTTTTACCTTTATGTGTTCAATACGAACGTCGTCTAAAGCCTGCTGGAAAATTGCGGGGGCATTTTCAGCCCAAAATGTAGACGAACGAATTCAAATTTCCCACTGTTAACCGAAAATGCTGTTTTCTCTTTGTCAGTATGTTTTAGTATAATTTGGTGGAACTCGCTTTTGAGGTCAATAATGGTAAGGTATTTCTTTTTGCCAAGGTTAGAAAGGACTTCATTTATATCGGGGATAGGGTACCTGTCCGGGAAAGTAACGGAATTTAGTTTACGATAGTTTATTACCATATGATATTTATTTTCTCCGGATGCGTCCATTTTCTCTGGAACGATCCAAACAGGAGAATTGTATGGCGATTTGAATGGTCTAATGATTCCATCATTAAGCAGTTCTTTTAGCTGCTTTTCCACTTCATTTTTCAACGCCATTTGATATGCATAGGACTTGCAATAAATGGGTGTGTCTGTAGTAGTTCGTATTTCAACGCTTACTGTCGTAGTGTATGCCAGTTTTTTGTCGGGTTCTGTAAAAAGGTTAGGGCAGTCTTCAATAATTTTATTGAGTTTAACTTTTTGACTGTCAAAAAGGCGCGAGAGTCGTAAATTTACACTATTAACATTTTCTGCTATATATGTTCTTCTTAAGTTTTATTTTGATGTTGGGTAAGATAGTAATATAGTTTTCATTGGTATGAATAACAGCTTAGAGCTCTGTTAAAGAATCATTGCCTATGATTCCATCAAATGGGCTGGGGAAACTGAAGAATTTTGTTTGTTTTTATTTGGTTAAATAAGTTTATATATGAATGATGGGTCATTTTTATATATTATCTTACGGAGTTAACAAAAAATGTTTTTTACTTAGAAAAAGGGAATCTCATACTTTAAGGTGGCACGTAGTTTTTGTTAGAACCCGTGTCTATCGAAAATTTGATAGTTTCTCCACTTTCCACTTTAAATTCAAAATAGGGAAGTGAAGAACGACTTAATCTAAAAAATAGATATCGTCCAATTCTTCTGTTTCGTCGAAATGGGGTTGTCGTAATATTCCATATATTCTTCATACACAAGCGTATTTTGATTATTGTCTGCATTCTCGGGATATGTTTTTCCTTCGCAGTTGTCCGGTGATAGTTCCGTATCTTGTTTGTTGTTGTCCTGTTCGGTGTTAAAGATTCTTTGGAATTTGTTCAAGGGATGAATCTGGTTGGAGTTGCCTTGATGAAGTCGTTTCTGTATCTGCGGAATTCTAGGTCGAGTAGCATAGTTCACCTCTGTTGAATGAATACTCTGATGTATGTCCATAAGCTTAGGTGGTAATTAAGGTCTGTGATATTGTGGTCTCATTGGATGAACACTTTGTGGCCAAGATTTTTTGGTTTATTTGAATGCAATTCTGGACAAGAATTTTCTTGAATAGGGTTTTGATATTGTGGCCTAGACCATATTTTGGCCAAGGGTTTGGTTGAAGTCGTCTTTCAAATGTTGGTCTCATTTGTCCCTGTGGGTGTTGTAGCAATTCTGGATAGAAGTTTCTTCGCGGAGCTGGCACTGGTTTTGCTAATAGGATAGGGGCTAATTGGAGTTTTCGCTATAAACTTTGTTTGGTATTTGCATACTGTGTTCTGAAATCTTTATTTTGCAGCTTCAGGTACAGGTGTAAAGCCTGTGGAAGGTCGACTTGTTCATTAATACTTAAGAGACGTGGTAGATAGCCTCGCAATCCTCTTGCAATTTATCTAACGCCTTGTCTCTGTAGGATTCAGTCATGTTATTAAGCGATTTCTCAATCATGTCCATACAGGATAGTTTGTTAGCGAAGGATGCTGATAAGCAACCTGATAAAATTGCGGTATTGAATCGGGTCCTTGCACATGAGTTGTCATCTAGTAGTCAAGTGTACCAGGATCTCTCTTGTCGGCATAACGCAAGGTTAATCATTTTTAAATTTTGCTCTAATTCCAAGGCGTATTGTACGACTCGAGGGCAATATCAGCTTGTCCTACGATTATATATCTTATTATTATTTTTTATTCTTATTTTATCATTTATTTTATTTCTTATTCCTTTGAGATGTTCGTAGATCGTTAGGACTCTCTCTACGCTTTTTTGCTAGGAGCTAAATTCTCCTGGTTGGCCTGAAAACTCGCGATTACTTTTGGCGAGATCAGGTTATTTGTCTAGATCTGAGAGGTATCTATTAGGGTTAATGTCAATAATCTGGTCAATGTCATTGTTAATATCGAACCTGGTTTAAGTATGTTACTAATAATATGTCGTCCTTCTCCTGCTAATAATTGTAAAACGATTATTGCAATTTGTTCTGTGAGATTATTCAAATTTAGAGGTTCGTTCTGGTTAAGAGGAGGAGCTGCCTCAATAGATGCCGAATTGTCGTTAGCAATAAGCTGAGGTGGTCGGGTCAAATTATTTGGATTTGCCATTTTTAAGATGAAGTATCGAAATTTACAATTAAAAATGACAGATAAAATTGGGTCTTTACAAAAATATTTACAAATAATGAAAATCGGCTGTACCATCTTGGGAACTCCATTTTATCCTGGATTCTGGATTCCTCTACACAAATACCTAAAAGTCTCTTGGTGTCCATATTGTTCCGGTTTACACGCACTAGTAACGATTTTTGCGGCTTGGTGTATACTGTTTTTCGAACTAGCACTATTTTTTGTTGTTATTGTCTTTATTTATACCTTATTGTCTTTATTTATACCCGACATTTAAAAATAATATGTCGAAATTCAGAAACATTTTTTTTAGGCATGATGCCTGTTCTTTATTATACTGTTCATCAATACTGGCACATTTAATAATTATTTATTTTTGCCTACTAAGCTACTTGAACCATTCAAATGCATTCAGTTCAAATTCCTGGAAATTTGTCTGGGGTATGTTAATTTCAGTGCAGTCGTGATTTTTGGAATTCGACTATGGGAACTCATGTGTTAACTTATTTGGTTTTTGTGAAGTTTGGTTGAAATCGGAAAACGTATATGTGTGTTTTGTGCGTGCGTGCCCACTTTTCAGAAAAACGTTATTTTTGGTTAAACCCCAACGAATTTTGAGATATGGGCAAGACATTCTGAATATTTCGTCAACACAAAGTTTTTGAGACTCCCACTTTTTGAGGATGGTTTTCGTCAAAAACTTATTTCGGTATACAAAACACTCGCTTACAATAAAATAAAAATGATTTTAATCGTTCGAAAATTCATTCAAATTTCAATTGAAAAATAATATATGTCTTGATTCATGTCTACTTTTTTGGTTTCGTAGCTACTGGTACATAATAACCTCCACGCTTTTGAAAAATCCTTTACCAATAAATAAATTTACACCACAGAGTAGCGCTAGTTCAAAAGTTATTATTTAATGTACAGAAAGTAGCTGGCGCCTGTAATGTAAAGATGTGTGTGTGTTTGTGTGTGTTTGTTGTGGCAACGGAAATTGGAAAAGTTAAAATAAAAAACGGTTTGACAATTTATTGAATAAAAGTGTAGTATCTATATTAAGTCAAAAAGTCGAGTTTACTTAGTTATGCGTTTTGATTATTGGTAGCTGTACATTATAAGCTAAGCAGGTAACTAATTTTGACATCTGCTTTTTATTATTAGCAACGCCGACTGAATTTTACCGGTGTTTTCGGTTCAGGTGAATGGTGATAAGAGGGATAACCATCAGCCAATTATTATGTGCTAGTAATCTCGGCAAATCCAATGAGTTCAGAAATACCTAAGAACCATCGATTGCGCTGAACTTGACATGGTTGAGAAAAATTAATTGTAAGCGAATAATTTTAGCAGAATTAAAATATTTAAAATCTTATAGTTAATGTTTAAAAAAAACAGTTTTCAAAAAGCAAATAGGATACCAGTCAAAATGCGAAATGCCAATTGAGCTAAAAAGAAATTTCTTTTATCTCTTAACAAAAATCGAAGCATACAAATGTGTGGCAATGTTTAGAAAAAGCGTATTTTCTGATTAAAAATTTTCCAAATCTGTAGCTCTGGGAACTTTTCCTAGTCTTGAACTTTTCCAATCATTTGAACTGTAATATTAGATAGTGTAGAAAAAAATCGACATTCGAAATGTATGGAAAATCAATTTTTGCCGAATTTTTCAATTCCGCATTCATTTTTTTTTTAATTTATAGACCACATACAATTATATATATTAGAACGTTTTTTAGGCACATAGGACAAAACAATACTAACACAATAATTTAAAGTTTGATGGCGTACGTTGTAGGACAGTAGGACGTACGTCAAAACAAATCTTAAACAAAAATTTGCTTAAATTGAAATTAAACTTTTAAAATTGTATGAAAAATTTGACGTAGTTGCCAAATTTTGGCGTTAACGTCATAACAATGTGTTAACTTGAAGAATTTGATGGATATACGTCTGAACCATTATGTATTTCTTTGCAATGGAAAGATTTGGAAAGAGCGTGTTTTGGCGTTTATGGTAACCCAATATTAGGGCGAAGAAGAGGCGTTGGACTACTAAGCAAAGGGCTCCATTTTCAAATCCCAAAACTGACAACACCAATGTTTTTTCAGAGCTCAGTCTAACAAACATTCCATAATAAAACTCTCAGAGAAGCTCTTATTTCTCCCATTAGGACTCGGCGTTAAACTAAAGGTCCTCTTCTTTGTGTCAAAAATAATAACTTCGCAGAAAGATGCCAGGTTTAAAACCATGTATGGGCCGTTAATATTAGTTAACAGTATTAAGAGTTCTCATATTCATAGTTGCATTTGGTTGTATCCATATTGCCAACTTGGTTTGAAACCCCGTGTGACCTTTTGATTGAAGTTTCCAGCATTTACATCAAACAATACTGGAAAGATCATCACAGTTTGACCCGGCCCACTCGTTTGTCATAAACAACAATAAGCGCATTCAATTCTCAGTTAGTAAATTTATTTTATCAAATCCTAACACACGAAGCCGCTCAAAATATGCATTTTCACTTAATAAAGTTTCTAACCTATATGCACACCAAATAAATAGATTAAGGCCACATATCGGTTATTTACTAACCGATGTGTTCTGTCACCATATTTAATTCAATTTGTGAATCAATTTTAACCCCATTTCCTTAAGAATTTCCACAAAATCACTCGACTATAAACCGAAATCAATTCCATAGAACGTAGAAAATTCACTTCGGTATTGGGATAACCTATTTCGGAAATTTTCTTCAAATGCACATTGATGCAATCTTCTGTAAATTGCGGAAATATCGGAAAACGACATCGAAGAAACGTTTGTATATAGATTGAATTTTGTCTTTTTTTTTCATGGTAGCGTTGTGGATGCGGTGATTTAGTTTCTGCTCTCAGCATGGGGTTGCTTTCAATCTGCGGAATGCACAATAAATGATGTTACTTAAGAATGTAGATAAGCTCAATGGCTTTTATGTGTTTATTTAATAATATTGAAAATAGATATACATAAAATTTCACATATGATGATTAAAAAAATTTATTTTAATAATTGTAACCAGCATATAAAAATAACACATAACATACATTTTCTCGAAAACAGCTGTAACGATTTGATTAAACTTAACACATGCTATTAGTAGTTATATGAGTGTCAATAAAACTGCACACCCATTTTTATACTCTATCCCATAGGGGTATATTATAGTGAAATAATTGAACTAGGTATATGGATCGACCCAGAATCGATAGCTGAGTCGATTAAGCCATGTCTATCCGTCCGTCAGTCCGAACGTCACCAGTTTTTGTGACTTAAATTTTGAGCTAGAATGATGAAATTTGGTACACGTGTTTGTTGTTGCTCCCAGCAGAACAAGTGTAAAGATTTATGAAATCCGCCCACTGCCACGCCCCCTTTTCGACCAAACCGTTAGAGATATGTAAGAAGTGTCTAAACAACATATCTTGACAATCATAATGTTGATGCAAAACCATTGGTTCTGTGAATATAAACATTTCTTCCATATATCATTTCAACCCACGCCCACTTTTTGGAGGTATTTCATACAAAAACCATTTCTATACACTACCTCACAGCATAACCAGGCGAAAAACGATGTTTTCTGTCGTACCATAAATGATTTCGATAAACTGTCTAAGCAATATGTGCTGACAATGACATTTTTTATATTTCATTGCCAAAAAGCCGACATTATGGGGATATTTGTATTAAGGATGGGATGGGATAGGGTCAGTTATTACCAGTAACGAAAATTATTTTTATTCATACAGACACCGATTCCCTCAAATTCTGGAGTAAACGTTCTTAATCTTATCATTCACCAATAACCAAAATAAATTCATAAAAATGAATTTGGGTCAAACTATGAAAATCGTAAAATTATCGTACCCTAGGTATTTAGTTTAACGCCCAACTCACTGTGAAGGAGGAAGTTGGCTCCGACACAGTCATGCTCCAACCACTCGTTAATTTTTCGTTGTTCTCAGCTGGACTTCTTTTACAGCTTTATGAAACGGTTTATATCAATGCGAATTGAAAAATATGAGTGGCCATGGTGTAGTGGTAATGTGTTCGCCTGTTATGTCGAAGGTTGCTTGTGCAGTCCTAAAATATTCCATCAAACCATAACTCAGATACCACAAATGAAGTATTTCTCCACTTCACGCCCAAAATCTTTTCTATCTCTCTACTTCTTACTCTCTCTGAAACGATCGTATTGTGCTAAAGCGTATAAATAAAAGTAACCATAACCCTTTTAGTGAACGCAAAAATTCTATGTTGACTTTTATTTTCATGTACAACCAGCTGGATTAAGGTATTGATAACAGACGCTTAAGATAATAGGTCGTAACTTTTCCATAACAAGCCTTTAAATCCATTCATTAAAGATCGATGAACTTTCTCAATAAACGAAGATTATATTATCAAGATATATAGATATAATTATCATTATATCTATGAACTTCAAGAGCTGCATCGCGAGAGAAACCATGTAAAACAAATTCTGAATTAGACGTTTAGGATTGCTTGGAAAGATAGAACGAACTGATATCAACATTCTCGCCCCAGCGAGATAGTATAAGCAGTAGAACCATCGTCTTAGATTACTAGTACAAGTGAACAAGGCAGCTTAACTTTTTATACCCTAACCCATGGGTGTATATTAGTTTTGATACATAGTTTGTAACATAAAAAAATAATTTAGCTAGGTATACCTCAAAGTATATGGATCTACTCAGAATCGCTAGCTGAAAATGAAGTTTGGTTCATGTTGTCCTTGTACGTGCTGTTGGAACAAGGTCAAACATTTTCAAAACCATTTCACTGCCACGCCCACTTATTTTTGGATAAACGGTGGGGAATTTCGGAAAAAATACTGAACAACATATGTTGTCAAACCCAATATCAATATCAACCCAATATCCACTTTTTGGATAAGGTTTTTTGTCGATCCATAAAAGATTTTGAACACATTTTAGGTATATTAATTTAAATTTAAATGAATTGTAGCCTTCTCATTTGTTTTTTTTTTATAATTGACACGTGCGAATACCCTTATAGTGTTCGAGCAAAGTCCGTTACTGGAACTACACGTATCATTAAAGATCGTATAAAGGACTGCAATATCAGTATCAAGAAGACTGGGGGTGAACCATAACAAAAAAGGAACTAGTTATATTTACTTACGTCTTATTGATCCCGGGGCAGATCGTAGCCATCTCTTGCCCTTGAAGCAGCCCATTTCTCTAGCTCATTCACATATTACTAGAGGATAACTCAATTTAGGAAATACTCAAATATTTGGCATCGAACAGTAGTTCAATCGCATGTAGTGGATGCTGCTAAGCAGAGCTAAGGACTCGGACCAGAATAATGTCCAAATAATTTGGATGGCAGGATATAATGACAGGAAAGGAAAGAAAAAAAGCATTGTAAATCCACCGAAGGTTTACACAAAATAGTACATACCGAAGCACTTACCAAAAGAAACAATTTCAAAGTGCCAAGTAATTTCAAAGTATGTACAAGTACTTTCAAGCATACAATTTCTGGTTGACATGCTTAAACAGGCTACCCTTTAAGAGGAAAATGTAACGTCTGAAGTGGTGCCTTATAAAACTTTTAAAGATCCTAAGATATAAATGCAGTCGAAAACCATTTGCCATAACATTTTGAATCATACAAAATAATTTCTAATAAAACGAAAACTCGATGGATATATTACAGATCTGATGACCTGATTTCATTTCAGGTGATACCTTCTACTGTTTTGCTTTGTTTTGTTAACTGTGTTGAGGTTGTGCCATCGTGCTTCAACCCGAAATTACTGTCATGTTTAATTTGGATCCAGTTAAATGACAACGGAAACCTCTTTTCTGGATGAGCTAAACAAATGATATTAAATATATCGATTATTCGGATGAATTATGATAACCAAAATAAAAGGTCCCAAAAATGCTCACCATAATAATGCCAAGTGTCTACACCTAGCATATAAAGCAATCGTCTTATATGTATATATTTGTCGATATCAAAATTATAATTAAATTTATTTTATCATCTTTCTCTTCGCCGTACACACGCAGAAATATCAATCAAAAAATCAGAAAAAAAACAGTAGGCAGCCTGTTTCTTTTAATTGTAAATGTTTAAAATTATAATTTTGTAAACAAAATCTTGGATACGGCATTCCTTTCATTCTTACCCAAACCATCAAATATGGGAAAAACGCCTGTTTCTTCGCTAGCAATTGAACGACCTGCGTTTTAAAAAGCCGAATAACGCTCGTTATTCATTTCCTTCTAATCCTTTGACCCTTGGGCTTGCATCCGCACAAAAACCCCTACCCATACATTCATTTCAACTTCAATTTAAATAGGCTTTCCACACACAAACATATATTATTCGTACAACTGAGTGTACACAACTTTTACTCCGGTGGCACATTGACCAAAACAACCAACTTATATATATAGAGATAATATATATATATATTTATAATATAGTTGTCACACAGCACATGATATACACATTTTGTATCTATAGGTATGTTGGTGATGAGGATTGTTTGTTAGACAGAGGAAATGCATGGATAAAGGGGATGAATGAATGGAATAATTGATTCTACTCTGTTTTATCCGGATACGTTGGCAACGGTATATTCACGTCGTACCAATGGATGTGGTTTCTCCTAATTCTACTTGGATAGGAACGAACTGCAACAATGTTTATTTGCGATTGTTGTTCTGGAAATGGTAAATACATGACGAGTAGGATCGGGTATTAGTAATTAAATGATGAATTCGCCTGCAAAATATGGACTGACATTTATCTTACAAGACTTTAATGCCCGTATTCACAGTGAGAGCTTAAGCCACACTGGGAGCTTAACCTACTTTTTAGCATAACTCTTAACCCTACTTAAGTGCTGATAAAATTTAAGCTTCTGATTTGCACCCACAGAGAGTTTGGATCGAATTGTGGAGTGGTGCCATCATTTGACCATTTTTCTTCGAAAATGATTCTAGGAAGAACGTTCCGGTCTACGGTGGGCTTTACATAGACATATCTATTAACTGACTATATTTTTACTTAAATTGAAGACTTGTATTTGGACGACCTCTAGTTCATGCAGGATGGCGCACCATGCCAACATCGATCTTTTACGCACCGAATTCCCAAATCATGTTATCAGCCGTCTTAGCGATATCAATTAGCCGCATCGGAGCCAAGATTTGACCATTTTGGGGAATCGTAACTGACACAAATTCGGAAACAATTGAAATTCTTAAGGCCAACATCATCCAAGCAATCTGTGAGTTACAGCCCAAAACCACCAACAACTGCGTCTTGAAATATTGGAGTTACAGCATGCTCTACTGCGAAGCCAGCCACTTCGCATGTGTTTCGTAATTTATTGCTTTACTTAATAAATATCTACTCTCTTACAAAGGAATAATTCGTGCAGTGCGTCATCTAAATTCGGAGTGAGTTGCAACATGAAATCCTGTTGTCATGGTTAAGAAATTAGTTACGGCTAGTTGAATTAAAAAATTGTTTGTCCGACTTTCATAGCTTAAGGTATAGATTAGGTAAACAGACAGGGTAACATAACGCTTTAATTAAGATAATTATGCGATAAATATAGTCACTATCAAAATGAAATATCTGGAATTTATGGCCCATACAGGTCCTTAAACCTAGATTCTCCCTTCATTTGTGTGTGCGAAGCTTTGCCACAAAGAGGGTGTAACCTTTTTGAGGATATTGTACAAAATGTTTTCTATCATTGATTAAACTATTAAATAAAATATATCTTACCTGTTCGTTGGGTGGTTTCCTAGGCTGTTTTTTAATTCCACGTCTCGCTCGCGCTTTCGCCGCAAAATAAATTCGAATATAAACGAACACCATTATACAACTAGGAATATAAAATGATCCTAAGGCTGAATATAAAACGTAACCAATGTCTTCGCTCAGCTGGAAATAAAGAAAAAAACAAGAAAACCAATATTTTATTTAAAGTCTATGCAAATGTCAGAAGATTCGAGATATCGTCTTTATTAGTTTTTTGTCATTATTTGCCATGTAAAGTGTAAGCACACACAAGGAATCAGATTTGAGATAATTGACTAAAGTGTTTGTATATTCGTCGAAATATTGGATGCAGGAGAATGGAAATCGACTAGATATTTGCTGTACTATTACGTAACCACCCGCATACGAATACAACACATATGTGTATGTATACGTTTACAAGAACCAAATATCCATATGCAAATGGATGCCATTGCCATCTCGAATGCTAACCGAGCACTCACCATCATATATTGGGAACACATTTGTGTACGCCAATGTGAGAATGATAATTGAAAATTGAATTGAAAATCGTTTCGAGTGTCCAGCTACACAATACTTTTTCATTCTGTTTGTTGGATTGTGGTGTTTGATTCCTGGTGGATATGTATGCGGTGTAAATGCAAAGGGTTTTTGAATAGAAAATAATTTGATTTGATGAAAGGGTTGAATGGCGCCGTTTCCAATATTACGTTATTTCCTTTTTTTTATTCATTGCTCAAGGTGTATTTTAATAGGTTTTTATTGTACACATTTAATGAAATTTAGCCGTCTTCTTCTTTGAGTGTATTTGTGTTAGCAAAAGTTGAGTAATTAAGATTATGTGTAGTTTTGTCTGTACCCAATGCCATAGGGGTATATTATTTTTACTATATAGATTGATATACATTAAGGTATATTGATCGATTAGAATCAATATAAATCATCGATTCTTAGGCCTTTAAATTTGAGTTTTGGTATATAAAATCCTTGCCAAACAAACATTCAAATATCTATATTTTGTAAATATCTTTAGTTATGCCCACTTTTTGGGGGCGTTTTCAATTAATAAAAGTGTTTTCGGTATAATTTCAAAAGGTACACGCTCAAAGCAAAAACTTTTGTTTTTTCCTTTAAGACTAGATACTTTAACCCACATTTAATTTGTTGGGGTGTTCAATTCAGTCACAGTGAGTACACTGAGACGGTAAGTACACAATCGGAAATAAAAAAAATGGTGAGGGTTTCCATGCGGCAGGAATAACAACTTTTCGTTATTGGTAAAAACTGAAAAATTCCGTAAGAAATATGTAAGGCAAAAGTCACTTAGATATTAAATTAAAATCAATTAGACAATTTTTTACGAGAAATTGGAGTTATATTGTAGCCTAAATAGACAAATCCGTTATTCAGATCTTCTCGAAAAAAATCTGTGTAATTGTAATGCAATTGTTACAAAAGTTAATGGAAATATTAATGTTTAAGCTAATCAGTATCATATATGGTATTGTTGATAAAATTATCGTTATGTAAGTCCCTCATATCTAACAGTTATTCCAATATAAGATAAAATGTAAATGCCACAAGCAATTATTTTTGAAGGTCTTATATAATACTTTTGCGCTTAGTTTGTTTCAGATATTATGCAGACAAATTCATAAGCATAACCGAAATTATGATGTCAATGCTTATGTAAGGTTGTTTTTAAGCTTGCAGAGAAATGTATTCATGTACCATACATTAAGAAGTTTCGGTAGAGCTTGGCACGAAGTTAATCGGAAACATAACGTGTATAGAACTTACGAATGAAGGGTAAAAAAGTTATGACTACTAAGTATCTTGACGAACTACCTTGCGAAAGTTCAAGGTTGGATTCCCAATCGAAGCAACACATACAGTTAGTTTTATAATTTTTTTCTTCAAAAATGTATAATGATTCGATTCTTAGTAAATTTGAAATTAAGTCAGATGCCAATTTCTTTACTATAACTGATTTATATGTCGAATATATTGGTATGGAGAGCTTCCAGCATGCAATATTACAGAGATTAAGCTGTTAAGAGGTTCCAGACGAAAGCTTACATTAAAAGCAAATGTAATGGTTTTCATTCATTTTCCATAGGCTTGTGGAATTGTTCATCATCACGATAATCACGTGTATCGTAGTGTCAGATTTGTATTCACTAAAACACCACCTTTTTTTGTATTTGTATTGCAACTAAGTATGCAACTTATCTAGGGATTTTTTATCACAAGCATTGAATGTAACTTTCCTTTGAGAGTTCCTGCTATTTCCGCAATTTTATTATTGTTGGGCTTAATCCAAGGGCTTAGTTCTTTTAAGACGCCGCAGTTAATTTGTTTCGTTAAGAATTTGGAGTTTGGTTAACGTTTCCCAATAAACGTTTTTTTATGTTTTTGTGCAAAATTGTTCGTTCATCGTTAACCGCGATAATGACCAGATCTCTGCGTAGATCTTCGTTTCTAATGTTCCATCAGTCATTGACGACCATCAATTGTTTTAACCGTTTCCTCAAGATGTGCGGCAGAAACGTCTGATTTTTCCTAATCGCTTTATGCCCAAGCGTTTCGAGTTACCCTAATTGGTGGCACAGCTTTTTTTTGTCATTTTATGACTTTGATTGCTTTCCAAAGCAAATATTTCGATTTTTTTTTAAAGATTTTAATCGAATTTGATAGCAAGTTACTCAACCGATTAAGATGTATTTTATCTTGCGGCACACGAGTTTGGTGTCATCTTTTAATAGCTTTTCATTTTTTATTTCCTGTTGGTAATTAATATTACTATAGCTTACTATTTTGTGTTGTTAAGGAGTATTATTCCATGCTGCTGTTTGAACGATATCGATAAAGAATTCAACCGCGACTTCTAGTTCCAATGGGGATCTAAGCTATATACCCAGCCAAATATTATTTTCAATATCGTTTTTGAAGCCTTTCCAGCTGGTCTTCCGGTTTGTTAGTCTGGTCGCTCGTTGTTGTAATAACTTGCGAATGATCAGTGAAAGGATAAAAGAATTCTTCAACTTTGATTCGATAAGAGGGCATACCTTTTAAGATGAAAAAATTGATCAAATCAGGTAATTTTATACCATATCCCATAATGGTATATTAGTTTTGATTCATAGGTAGCAACATGTGCACGTTATTGCCCATGCAGAACAAGTATAAATATTTTTGAAATCCGCCTACTGCCACGCCCCTTTTTTAGATCAACGTAATTTTTGGCAAACCGTTAAAAATTGTGAAAAAGTTTTTTTTTGCCACGGCCACTTTTTGGGGGCGTTTTAAGTAAAAACAACATTTTTGGTTATTACTTTAAAATACTCAAGAAAAGATTTTGATGCAAGTGGTTATGATAGTATAAACATTTCGTCCATATATGATTTTCACCCACGCGCCTTTTTTGGAAGCGTTTTTATACAAAAACCCCATACAAAAACCCCATACAAAAACCCTACCCCATAGCATAACCAAGCTCAAAACGTTGTCTGAACACTATGCTGTGGCAATGATATTTTCTATATTTCATGAACATAGCTAAAGCTCATATTTTGGGACATATAATTTTAAGGATAGGATATTAACCGATCCATAAAGCGGACTTCTCATATGTTTTTAACATCAGTTGGCCAGCAAGTTTGTTGTCCCGTATAATGAAATTCGTTATTGCATCCCCAGAATGTATGTTTCACATTAAAGTTCCATCCGATGACAAAAAAACACTGTCTAATAACTAAGCAAGTTTTCAAAGTCAATTTTTCAACCTTGCATCTTGGTGGACAGTAAATAGAAGATATCTTGAGAAAGTATTGTCTGCTTCTGACTTGTTTACAGCTAACTTGCATTGTTTCGATTTCTAATTTAAAATCAATCGAATGTTCGATAAAGTCTTTTCTATATAGTGAAGCTCCACTAAGAATTGATATTCCATGGATGGAGAGCATGATAATTGAGGTAACTTTTAATCTTTAAGTTCGAATTACACTTTGCTTGAATTTCAGATATTAAACAGATGTCGACACATTTTTCTTGCATAAGCAATTCAAGTTCTCAAAGTTTTTGCCAAAAGCCATTGGCATTCCACGTAATTTCAAACAATCTATTCATTTTAGAAGTAGAGTACGTCTGTTGCGAATAATATTTCCGAGCTTAACTAGCTTGTCGGAAATAAGTTTATTCGTTTTGCTTTTTTCCTCAAGTTTTGAAAGAATAATCGAAAATACGTTTAAAACTGGGAAGATGAGATGTTTTTTGAGCATTATCGGAAACTGTAGTTTGTGAATACGTTTCCACGTTTGGTTTTGGATGTACAAGATCCGAACGAAATTCGGATTGCGTGACATGCATTTCGCCAAACGTCAAATGCATACTGCACAGCTTAATATGGTTGTCATAGAGATTGAGTTGTTGATAAAGGTGAACAAATCGGGTGTTTACCGTAGATTAGTTCAGAATTAGAGTAAGTCAAGAGCCCGTTTTCGATATATTTAAATCAAGGATTAGAACCCATTGTTTAAATAATAATTATATGAGCTTCAATAATATTTATTGCAATGTTTCGCATGAAAAGTCTGATGAAATCAATCGATTTTCCATGGGCCCCAAGCCCATGTTTGTTTTAATGAAGACTGCTCTTGCAGAAATGTTGATCATTATGGTTGATTTGATCAAGAAAATGAAATGGGTAGAAATAGAAAAGTCCGTACACATAATAGGGGAATGATTAGAATTGGCAATCGCTTCCCCATGAAGCAATTACATTAACTGCACAAAAACGGTGCTATTTTTACACGAATGCATATGAAAGATAAAGTCTTTGTTTTAGATCCCGAAAAAATGCCTCTCTAAATCTAAATATATTTATTAAATACTTTCTCCGGTTCTAATCGCTTGCATATTGTCTTGGCTTGCCATACGTATCGTGCTGATTTTGACTATGCACAAACATTACATGCCTCTGCAAATTTGTTCATCCTATCTATTTGGGAACACTACTCAGTTAGATCTGTACATATCTCATAACAGGCTGTGGTACTTATTTCGTTTACGTTAGCGCTCTGACCATAACTCTGTGTATTTGCATTTCTTCTTTGGGGTAATTTCTTTTCAATCTTATAGATTTGGATCGTGTTATATACTATATATACCGCCCATCCAAATACCTGCATCCCGCGGTTCGCCTTACATTACAGCTTGAAGACAAACGCACTAAATTAAACTAAAAACACGATTCGAGTACTTCGTTGTCCTAATTGGTCTTTTATGTTCCAGATTACAACCTAGTAGTTGGACTACCGTTGGACCCGAGTTCGAATTCCAGTAAGATAAGAGTTTTTATATAATTAATTGCATTGAATTTCATAGCTTTATAATAGAAGATTGGGATTTAATAATTATAAAAGATTGAAATTGATATACCAAAAAAAAAATCGATATAATAAAATGTAAAAAGAATATAACAAAAAATAATATTATATTTGAACTTCGGGAAGTCATGCAAATACTTTCGGAAAAAGGCTTATTTAAGCATATTTGTTTATAATTTACACGTACTCAAGGGGTTATGAATACCCTTTATATGTAACCACAGTACGAGAGTTAGAGAAGGGGAAGAAATAGAGTTATAAAAAAGATTTTGGATTATTATTACACGGTTTCAAGAGCTAATAAAATATTAAAGCCAACATAATCTTGTGACGATTCTTATGCCCTTGCAGTTGACCCAGTTTTGAAGATATCCATTTATTTTTTTATTGGACCAACGACGCTGAGTTCGTGTATATTTATCTAAAGTTAATACACTCCTGTGTTCAACCAATTCAAACAAATATAAACATATTTCCTGGCTTGCCACTTCTCAATATCTATTTAAAGTCAGTGCTTATCACTTCTTCCCTTCTTAAAAAGATCAACGACTTTTATTTCATGAGTTATCGTCTTCCTCTCATTATGGTTTCTTCTTGGTGGACTGGAAATGTTTAGAAAATTTGTTGGTATTAATCTTTGACACTAGATGCTGGTGGTAAGGTCTTAAAGCTAATCGCAATCTCTTGCGATTACTATTTACCCATTTTTTCTCACCGTAACGTGGTGAGAATGGATTTTTGTTCTATCGGAGAGTGATCCCATTTAAGGCCTATGGTAGTGAATTAAGATTTGTCACGTATTATCAAAATGCGCTTCAACACCTAATTATGTAAATTCGGTTAATTTTGAGTTGTAAGTATATCGATTGTAAACCTACAACTTTAAGAATAAAAATAGTTTCTAAAATGCATGGGCAGAACTCACAAATGTATAAATAATAGCAGTTAACATGCCTGGTGGCCAAGGAAACATCCCGCAACTTGGTAGCACTGTGCGAGAGCAAAAAGTACAGACATAGCAGAAAAAAGGCAATGATGTTTTGCGCCTGTTTTCTTTTCTTTTCCTCATTTTTCGATAAAAAAAGACGTTTCTCAACTCATGTTAATCGTACGAGAGCTTAAAACCAATTTTTGACTCTTCGTTAAGTCTTTATCGAAATAAATCTTTCAACATTAAACATAAAAAATTTTAAATTATTACTGTACGAAAAAACATTGTTAAAAATTGTAATCATAACCTCGTCAATCAACATGTTATATATACGAGGAGAGTGAAGCGGAAAGATCAATAATTAATCAATTGATACAATCTGGATTGATCCTGCCTGGACTAGTTCCAAAAGCTTGCCCAAAAGCCCAACGCTGCCAACGAAGTGCTCATCGTTGTCGCCCCAATCAAGGAACAAAGGTAAGTGGAAATGTCCCAGAACCCCAAAAATGCTTTCCGAAAATCCCAAAAGATTACTCGCTCTCCCCCTAACTGCTCGCTTGAAGATCGTCATAAGTGCCCTGAAAGCGCCAGAGGTGAGGTCGCTGGCAAAGTTGCTAAGTGGGTACAATGCGACGATTGTGATGCATGGCACCATTTAACCTGCGTAGGCGTCGACGACGATGTGGTCAGTCGAGAGTGGATGTGCAGCACATGCACCCAATTGCATTCGTCCACGATTGACACAGCTGTAAATAAAAATTTAGACAGCCAAGATCAGCCCGCGTCAAAGCAACTGTCAGCCGCATTAGCAAACCATCATCCGAAATCACAGCTCCCACCGACTTCGCAGGACCCACAAACAAATAACAAAAATACAGTAACAGCCTCATCTTGGGGAAGTATACGATGAAATCACGGAGATTCTGCACTAGTCAGAGATACTCCGCTACCATCTATCGCGCATGCAACGGATCGGCGTACAAACGATGCGTCGACACCTCTCTCCGAACGTTCAAGAAAGACACAGTCGTCTATCAGGTCCGCTAATCTACAACTAAGAAAACTCGAAGAAGAACGTTTGCTTCAGGAAAAGAGAGACCGTGAATATTTGGACCGAAAGTATGAAGTACTAGGTGATATTGAATCAGATAGTGATGATGCAATTGAATATTCCGCCCCACCTAATGCTGTAACACAGGAACGCTGCAACCAGTGGATATCAGAAGTGCAAGACGAATGTAAAAAAAGAGCATAAAGGAAAATGTTGCAAATCTGAAAATCATGGTTCACATAACCTTAAAACGACATTCGCTAATCCGAGCGTCGCAACTGGAGTACGCAATCAAACCAATGTACGTGAGGACCAACAAGTAAGATGTCCGGATTTGGTTCAACACAACTTGCTGCGAGAAACGGAATGTCTAGGGAACTACCCAGTTTTGGCGGAAAACAGGAAGAATGGCCTCTTTTTATCAGTTCTTTTCAAAGCTCGACCCGTGTGTGTGGATAGGTACACGCACGATGAGAACCTTGTCGACTACAACGATGTTTAAAAGGCAATGCCTTAGAAGCCGTGCGATACAAACTGCAATATCCTCAACATGTTCCCGCGATTATCGAAACGCTTTGAATACTCTACGGAAGACCAGACGTCATAATTAATTCTCTTCTATCGAAAATGCGAAAAGAACCGTCTCCAAAAGCCGACAACTAGATAGTCTCGTTTCATTTTTCTTTGCAGTTCAGAACGTATGCGCCATTATGTAAACAAACAGCCTAAAATCGCATCTTGAAAATCCTTGTCTAATTCAAGAATTTGTTGAACGACTGCCGCCTCACATCCGACTTAACTGGGGAATTTATAAATAGCAGAATGGACCGCAAAGTTTAGTATCCTTCAGCGAATGGCTTCATCTAATTGCTCAGGCCGCAGTCGAAATGTCACCACCATTATATGGCAATAGTAATGAACACAGAATTGAAAAACGTTTCACATTCAAATAAATTTGTCAACACGCATCAACAAATTGATAACTCCTCGCGCGAAAACCAAGCAAAGAAGTGCAAAATTCGTGAAAACAAATCCGTTAATCCAGAGCAGTGTCCAAACTTCATTAACATGAACCTGAACGATAAGTGGAGCGCTATAAAACAACACCAACTATGCAGAACTTGCCTCCGTGCGCATGGAAACGTAAGATGCAAATCAAATAAGAGATGTGGACAGAATGGATGTATTTTGCGGCATCACAAGCTGTTACACAAAGCTGATGCAAATCCAGAGGTCAACAATCCTGAAAGAATCTAGTCCAATAGTAGTACCAGTACGATTCAGAACTATTTAGAATTCTTCCAGTACACTACACAGTCAAACAACAAAATATAAAACGTATGCTTTCCTTGATGATGGTTCTTCAGTGACACTCATGGACGAAGAGTTGGCACACGCACTCAAACTCGAAGGTGAAATCCAGCCTTTATGCATGCGATGGACATGAGACACACACCATACTGAGAAAATGTCAATGAAGGTCAGCATGCAGATTTCAGACACTGTAACTAAAAATAAATACGAAATACGAACAACGTGAGAATAATAATAAACTTAATATTACCAGTTTTTGTATACTGGAACATTTTTACTTTAGCTTCCAATCACTTTTTCACTTTTTTTTTGTTCCACTCACTAAATTAAGCTAAAAATTTAGCAATTTTTTTTTTGTCGCTCTCAATTAGTTAAAAAGTTATTAAACAATGAAATTTCCAAAAATCCCTATAGAAATCAACCAACTTTTGACAGTTCACACATAGCTGAGTGATAAATATGAAGAAAAACATTCCAATGGAGCATTGCCAGATAGGAAAAAAAAATATTACATATTTCCCCAAATGTAAAGAAATGTAAAAATGTAAAAAATTGTAAAAAAAATTATTACCAATGATTAATTAATAATAAAAAATGGCTAAACAAAATATCTTTACCATTATTATTATTATTATATTATTATGTTATTATTATTTTATTATATTGTAGTATTTCAGATTTCCAGGAGCATTATAAATTCTAGTATAATATAAAACTTATATTATAATATTTTTTCATATAAAGGTAATAATTTAAACATGGTAACGATGTCATATATTTTAACGGGACTTTTCCATCAAAACACCGTTACAAGGTACGAATGGAATTCCGATGCCATTCGATTGCAGCTTGCAAAACTGAAAAGTGCGTTTTGGGTTAAGTTGAAAATTAAAAAAGTGAATAATAAATTAAAAAAACATGAATCAAATCAAAATTTATAAACATTTTCATGAAAAAGAAGGAGCTGTTTCGCAAGAAGCTTAAACAACGCTACAAAGCTGGGGCGTTATAGCTTCAAATGGCGAAGTAAAGTGCAAAAACAATCATATTATGTTGCTGCGCCCCCAAAAAAATCTTGTAGATGGATACGGTTGGAGTTGCGACTGCTACTTCAAAAACATGTATAAAAAAAGGGTGAGATGCAAATCGGTGAAGTCAATAAGACATAATACGTTTTTTCACAATTCGCATCTCGCATTATATCAAATTATAATGTTTACGCATTTGTGGACAAAAAACATCAAGAGTTCATTTATAATTAGCGAAATAGAAATAACACCAAAGACTGCAACTGACTGGGCATCATTCCACAGAGAAGTGGTATGCGAAGCTATGATAAAATGCCATAGTACCATAGGTAAGAATGTTTTATAAGTATAATAAAAAGTTACTAATAGTATATATGTATTAACAGGTGGTATAGGAAAAATTTTGGAGATAGATGAATCGAAGTTTGGGAAAAGGAAGTACCATAGGGGGCACCACGTTGAAGGACAATGGATCTTCGGTGGAGTGGAAATAGGTTCGGGTAAATGTTTCCTTGTCCCTGTTGAAAAACGGGACAAGGAAACACTGCTCAAAATTATAAAAGAGTGGATTGAACCTGGAACCACTATCATCAGTGATTGTTGGAAGGTATATTAATGCATTTATTTATATCAAATAAGAAAAACCATTTAAATATCATATTCCAGAGCTACGACTGCTTGACAGATGAAGGCTTTCAACATTTGACGGTGAACCACTCTGTTCACTTTAAAGATCCTGATACTGGTGCCCACACCAACAATGTCGAAAGTATGTGACGACATACAAAAGCCTCACTGTCCCAATACAGTCGGAAAAAAACATTCTTCGGGGGAAGAAGAATTTTTTAAATGTGCCGGCAAACTATACAACGGGCAAGAAGCAATTCCAGAACCATGTTCTAATGATTCTGACTATTCATCATAAATTAGTATAATATAATAAATAAATTAAATCCTAAGTCAACAGTTTTTCTATTAACCGGTACTCTGCGTGGCCCGCTTCGCGGGAACAAAGGATTTCAACTCTCTTACTGTGGACAGTCCACGCTCACGCAACTTCGTTGCTCCGCTCAGGGTATTTAAAGTCGTCAGGCAGGCGCCAAAGTCAACAGTTTTTCTATTAACCGGTACTCTGCGTGGCCCGCTTCGCGGGAACAAAGGATTTCAACTCTCTTACTGTGGACAGTCCACGCTCACGCAACTTCGTTGCTCCGCTCAGGGTATTTAAAGTCGTCAGGCAGGCGCCTAAGTCAACAGTTTTTCTATTAACCGGTACTCTGCGTGGCCCGCTTCGCGGGAACAAAGGATTTCAACTTTCTTTCTGTGGACAGTCCACGCTCACGCAACTTCGTTGCTCCGCTCATGGTATTTAAAGTCGTCAGGCAGGCGCCTTAGTCAACATTTCTTTTTGTTAAAATATTTTTATTTGGTATGTTTTTTTCAACATGGCAATGCTGCGTACACCGCAGCAGAAAACAAAATAAATGAAGTGTCAAAGTACAAACAATTTGTATGGGATTATAACCCAAAAAGTGCAATTTTATTTTATCAATAACTTTTAAACTAAATGTGAGCGACAATTTTTAAAAGCATATAAGTGATCAGTGCGCAGAGACGAATCGTTTAATAAAAAAAAAGTGCAAAAAGTGAAAGGCAGCTAAAGTATATTTATGCCCAATCACTAAACGTGGACAAATTGAAAGCACAGTGTTGCCATTTAAATGGTATTCAAATTGAATCATATAACTCAGTCAGAAAATTGTTGTTGTCGGCCTAGACCACTGGAATTCAGCTGTTTCTCTTCGAACTCGAGAGGGTAAACCAAACGAAAACGACGTTGTCGTCACTAAAACCAGACTAGACTGGGTTGTCCGCGGTACACAAAAAACCATAAAAAAATTAAAAGTTGAACTGACAGATAATTCGATTTTTTTTAATTTTCACGACTGCGTTTGCAAAGCCTACTCGGATGTAAAACTCCATAGATTAGTAAAGGAGTATTTCAAAACGGAGAGTGTAGGAAGTAAAACGATGCTATCTAAAGATGAAGAACAAGCGCAGAGAATATTAGAACTCAATTCACGTCGTGAAGTGAATCACTTCGTTGTTCCATTGTTATGACATGACATGGTTTCTCTTTCCGATAGTCGTGCGATGGCTGAGCGTCGCCTGCTATGTTTGAAATTGCGGTTGGCAAAAGAGTCAACACTTGCAGCTAAGCTACAAGAACAAATGGAATCTTATGTAAACAAGGGGTATGCTCGTAAGCTTAACAAAACGGAACAGCTTGAACGAAGCTCTAGAACATGGTATCTTCCAATATTTCCGGTGGTGAATCCAAATCAATCATGTTAATCGTACGAGAGCTTAAAACCATTTTTTAACTCTTCGTCAAGTCTTTATTGAAATAAATTTTTAATACCCTATCCCGTCCCATCCTTAGATTTCCTCAATATGTGGGCTTTGTGTGTAAATTATAGGAAATGACATTGTGACAAAATATTGTTCAGACTGTTTATCAAAAAACTTTTATGTTTCGACAAAAAACAAAGTTTATCTATTGCATATGCTATGGAATAGGGAATATAAAAAGGTTTTTATGACCCAAAACGTGGGCTCAGGTCAAAATGTTGTATAGATGAAAAGTTCCTATTAATATTACGAAATTGAAAACAATTTTCGAATTTGTTTAAAATATTACCGAAAACAGTTTTTTTACTGAGAAAGCCCTTAAATATGAACGAGATATGGATGTTAAGATTGTCTAAATATCTTTTTCAGATACTTTTCAAATCGTTTGTCCAAAAACTACGATAATCTGAAAAATATGCGTGGTAGTGGGCGGACTAATTGTAAATGTTGGACCATAAAACTGCTTTTGTACGGACGGACGAACGGTGATACCATTTTTTTTTTTGGGAAATCTATATAACAGATTTTTGCGTTAAGGTCATATAAAGAACATTGTTAATTTCTCGCAAACTATTTTTTCAAATTGAATGAAATTTTGTTTATATACTACAATTACTGTTTTCAACAATGGGTGTTGGCCCATTTATTACTAAACGGAATTTTTAGTTTGAGTAAATACGAAAACTCATTATTATACACATATACACCGATTCCTTCAAATTCCGCTGTAAAATGAATATTATTGTGTATTTTGGCCAAAATATGAAAATCGTGAAATTTTAACTCCCAATTCGCTGCGAAAGAAAAAGTTGCACTCTACCCAGTCGTGCACCTACCACTCCTTTATATTTCATCCAAATATTTTATATATATATAAGCATACTTTACTACTTTATTAGCTGTTAACATTTATTAAAGCTTCTCTAAGTGTCCTTCGTCTTCGTAGCAGTATATAAATATCAACATAATCCGCATCGAGAAACAAAATGTTGTGATTTCGAAACATTTTATTTAATTTATATCGCTTTTACCAAACATTTTCAAACGATACGATGAGAGCCCTGTGTTTGGTGTTTAGGTTGTATTAAAAAACGATAAATTAAATATAATGAATCCATCCAAACGTACCTTTTAGCACAAAGTTGCAAGCTCATGTGCACGCAACGTATGCTCAAGCCACAGTATCCAATAACGCCCAAAAAAATATCTCACCTGACCCAGTTTCAAATGTATTTTCGATTATTCTTTCAAAACTTGAGGAACAAAGCAAAACGAATAAACTTATTTTTGACAGGCTCGTTAGGCTCGAAAATAGTATTCGCAATAGAAGTACCCCACCTTTAACATGAATAGATTGCTTAAAATTCTTACGTGGAATGCCAATGGCCTTTGGCAAAAACTTGGAGAACTTGAATTATTTATGCAGGAAAAAGATATAGACATCTGTTTAATATCCGAAACTCACGCAAAGAGTAATTCGAACTTAAAAATAAAAGGTTACCTCGACTATCATGCTCTACATCCATCGAATAAGGCTAGAGGTGGAGCCTCACTATATATAAAAGAGTGTATCGAACATTCGATTGATCTTAAACTAGAAATCGATACAATGCAAGTTAGCTCTATACAAGTCAAAAGCAGACAATCCTTTCTGAAGATATCGTCTATTTACTGCCCACCACGATGCAAGGTTGAGAAAATTGACTTTGAAAACTTGCTTAATTCCCTTGGACAACGTTTTGTCATCGGAGGGGACTTTAATGCAAAACATACATTCTGGGGATCTAGATGCATATCACAGAAGGGTAGGATGCTTTATGATATAGGTAGAAAGTACAATACCGAATTTCATTCTACGGGAAAACCAACTTACTGGCCAACTGATGCTAGAAAAATACCGGATTTGATCGATTTTTTTATTGTAAAAGGTCTGCCGTCCAATCGAATCAAAGTTGAAGAATGCTTTGATCTTTCCTCTGATCATTCTCCAGTCATTTTAACAATGAGCGAGTCACTGATTATAAATGAAAAACCACCCAGATTAACAAACGCGAAAACCAACTGGGAAGGTTTCAAAAACGATATTGAAAATAATATCCGACTGGGTGTATCGCTTAGAACCCCATTGGAACTCGAAGTCGCTGTTGACTCATTTATCAATACCATCCAAAAAGCAGCATGGAATAATACTCCTCAACAGAACAAAATAGTGAGCTATAGTAAAATTAAGTACCCCCGTGAAATACAAGATTTAGTAAGACAAAAAAAAAAAGCTCGTAAAAGATGGCACCAAACTCGTGCCCCGCAAGATAAAACACATCTCAATCGGTTGAGTAATTTGCTATCAAATTCGATTAAATACTTTAAAAACCATTCAGTAGAAACTTATCTGCAAAGCCTAACCGCTGGAAAGGAATCGAATTATTCGCTCTGGAAAGCAATCAGAGTCATAAAACGGCCAAAAATCGCTGTGCCGCCCATTAGGGTAACTCAAGACGTTTGGGCAAAGAGCGATAAGGAAAAAGCTGACGTTTTTGCCTCACATCTTGAGGAAACATTTAAGCCATTTGATGGTCCGGCGCAAAATGAAAACATTAATATATTCGAGAGTACAACCGATAATAACATAGTAAGATATGCAAGTATTGCCGAGCTTAAACGGGAAATACAGAAACTAAAGCCTAAAAAAGCTCCGGGTTATGACCTGATTACAGGAGAACTTCTTAAAATGTTGCCTCGGAAAGCATTAACTAAGCTTCTTTTTATTATAAATGCAGCAATCAGATTAGAATACATACCAAGACAGTGGAAAGTCGCGGAAGTGATTATGGTTCTAAAACCAGGAAAATCACCGAATGAAATAAAATCTTACAGGCCTATTTCACTTCTTCCAATAATTTCAAAAGTTTTTGAACGGATATTACTCGGTCGCTTACACCCCATAATTGAACAGAAACGTCTTTTACCTGACCATCAATTTGGGTTTAGAAGTAAACATTCAACGGTGGACCAAGTACATCGAATTACAGATGTAATTGAGAAAGCTTTCGAAGAAAAGAAAATTTGTTCAGCCGTATTTCTTGACGTGTCGCAAGCTTTTGACAAGGTGTGGCACAAAGGCCTTACTTATAAACTAAGTCAAGTTTTGCCAGAACAATTATATAAAATCCTCGTGTCGTATCTTGAGCATAGACTCTTCCGTGTGAAACTTGGAAGCGAATATTCCGAGTTCAAAGAAATAATGGCAGGTGTACCGCAAGGAAGCGTCCTTGGACCAATCCTGTACCTCATATTCACTCGTGATATCCCACAAACAAACGATACAATAGTTGCAACGTTTGCTGACGATACTGCTATACTAGCAGTTGCCACAACAATAGAGGAAACAAATATTAAATTACAGAACGCTCTTAACGAGGTTAATGAATGGACTAAATCCTGGTGGATTGCACTTAATGAGAGCAAATCGATCCATGTAGATTTTTCGTATAAACGGACAAACAATTTGCCTGTATTTCTAAATACGGTTCGAGTCCCGTTTGCAAATGAAGCGAAATATCTCGGTATGACACTCGATGCAAAATTAAAATGGAAGTCGCATGTAAAAAAGAAATGCGAAGAACTTAAGAATAAATACAGAGAACTGTACTGGTTGCTCGGAAAATATTCGAAGCTTAACCTTGATAACAAGCTGCTATTATACAAGCAAGTGCTAAAACCGGTTTGGACATATGGTATACAACTATGGGGTTGTACCAGTGAAACGAATCTAAACATTTTACAAACTTTTGAAAACAAAATGTTAAGATCATTCGTCAATGCGCCGTGGTACGTAAGGAACGAAGATCTACGCAGAGATCTGGGTATTCCCGCGGTTAAAGATGAAACAAAAAATTTTGCACGAAAACATAAAAAACGTTTATTAGGACACGTTAACACAACAGTCCTCCAAATTCTTGACGTAACAAATATATTGCGGCGTCTTCAAAGAACTAAACCCTTAGATTTGGCCCGATAATAACAAACCGCGCTATAATTGCGGAAAAGCAGGAACTCTCAAAGGAAAGTTACCTGCCAAACATATTATATAATCGTGATAAAAAAATTGCTGGATAAGTCGAATACTTAGTTGCAATAGAAATACCAAATGGGTGGTGGTTTTAGTGAGTAAAAATCTCACACTACTTTGGGCACGTGCTCATCGTGTCTATGAAGATTTCCACCAGCCCACGGAAGAAAAAAAAAAAAAAAAAAAAAAAAAAATGTGCACGCAATAAAATGCTGAGTCATTAGACATGGATGACTTGTCTTGGGATACAGAAACTAATCAAATCTAGCTATTATTTAGTTTCACCAAATCTCATTTTTGAAGTGGCCCAAGCGTGTTAATTGAAATTAAGTCATTATATATAAGAGTTCTTACTTCAGAAACCAACGTTGCTCATTTTCGAAGACATATAGCTACATGTGCTTTATTAATAATTTATGAAAAAAATATTTAAACTGAAAACGGAATGCCAAGGTTCTAGAAAAAAGAACAACTCCGAATACAGCTAATTTTCTATTTATTTATATCAAAATTACAGACAGCGCTTAATTTATAAATTTGGATTTTTTTTAAACGAATCATGAGATTAAACTTAATTTATATCTGAGGAATTATTGTTCTTTGTAACAATGTTAAAATTGTATAAATATATATATATATATGCCATTTCCCATTAGGTATTTATTTGTCTGAAAACTGAAAATTTCGCTTAATTAAGAATTGTAAGTATCAACATTAAAATTTACCCGAAACAAATTAATGGGAAGCACTAATTAATGATTTTGTAACCAATAGGAACTCAGACAACATCATTGTCAAGAACACAAACATCCACAGCATGACTATAATTGTGTCGAATTTCCTTCGAACAAACAAAAATATTCCAATTAAATTATATGCCAGTGGCGTTGATATTCATTTGAAATTCACTAGCGGATTCCAGTTAGTTCCATAAAGAGAAAATAATTCTCTGCTAATATTTTTATTAATAAAGGTGTATCTCCATCTTAGTAAGACGGGACTGAACACCCTTGCAAAAAAAACCAGTAGATTATGCCTCGAGAAAATCGTGAAAATATAGAAAATTCCAATTGTTTGGCATATTTTAACTTCTAATCACCATTACATTGGGGTGGCGTAAGGAATTCAAATTATTCCGATGATGATTCGCATCGTTTGACGAGGCCTGGTTGAATTGATTCAAAATCAATCTGCTCCCTAACAACAGATGTTTGTTTTTGTTTGTTATGTTTTTTTTTTGATTACACACTCACTCGATTGATTGTTTTAAGATTGTTTTAAGTGTTAATCGATATAAACATTATTATGTTAAGCGATCCTATTAGACTTTAAAATGTAAGATGTTTTTGATTATTTTATGTGTTTATATATATAGTAAAGTGGACTGTGTTTTATGAAAAAGTGATTTGGGAAAATCGTTTGAAGAAAAATTCTTTAAATAGTATTTCAGAACATAACACAAGCTTTCAGTTTACTTGAAGGTATTGTTATTTTGCCCAATAATAATTTCTAAATTTTCATTTTTTATATTTAAACAAAACCTATGCATGTATGCATGTATGATGATGACATTCTTAAAATGTATCATATCTATTATATTATCGATATCGATATTCATATATTGTCATAATAATTCACTTCAGCATAATGACAACGCTTTATCTAATAGCTGTTGTGTTTACCAAAAAATGTAACCTACTTTCTTAACTTTTTAATACTTAATACCGTACAAACTTCCAATTTCATATTATCGTATTATCTGTTATTCTTGAGAGCACCCTATGAGTTATAATCTTATGATCAATAATAATTCCATAAACCTTTCATTCTTATTATCTCAAATACTTACACCCCGCTTTTGTTTTTCGCAGTGACATGTTTTGTTTGTAAACTGAAGAAACCCGTACACAAAAAATCCTCCCGCAAATTACCTTTTGGATACACCTCTTAGACTTTTAGTAACCAATTCAACTCTCGCGTCACGTCCTATGACCGTTTGTCGCACTGGGTGGGGAAAATGACAGACCCATCCACGTTTAGTTAAGCTACTTGTTATATACAAATTTGTTTTCAATTTATTTGTGAATTTTATCTCGGCTTCAAGAAATTCGTTTCCAGTTGTTTTGTCTGTTTGTGAATCTTAACATGAAAATCGTATTATCCTACGTTCTTCGTAGTATCTGAGTGTAAACAAGAAAACAGAACAGTATACACAATAAGAAACTTTTTCTTTATTTGAAAATTGAAGAAGTTTATAATGGAATTAAAGAGTTTCAGGGCTATCTCGTTCGTTTATATTCAATTTTGTAATGTTTAAAACGGTCAGTTTTACTTCGCAGTTTTAAACTCGAAAACCTATATACCTTGTTTGGGGCGCTGAAATGAAATTCTTTGCCTACCATATAAGGTTACACGTCCTACACAATGATTCATTGAGCACAATTGAGTTTACTATAAAATGTTTTTAAGAAACTTAAAGTGAAAGAATTTAACAGTGTGATATAGACAGCTGTGGACTTATTTTATTCATTTGGGTTTGACATGACGCACGCCATTGGGTCTTCCATTTAATCCAATAAAAGTGGAAAGTTACTCACAATTGATAGGGATCAATTTAATAGCTACAGGAACTAAAATAAATTAAATATTACTTTAAAAACAGCAAGCAATATAAACATCTCCTTTATAGAAAAGATAATGGAACAAAGCATCGTGTCAAATTTATAAACAAACGATACTTTTAAAAGCTTTTAGGAATTAGAAATTTTGAAATTAATTCTTTATTTATTTAATTTTTCAAAAACCGAGATAATTGTCCGACAGCCTAAGTAACTTTGCGTTTAATTCTAATTTGATTTCATTTTTTGATTTATTTATGTTATTATTTGAAAATATTTCTTACAGTTAATTATATTCTTATTTTTTTATTTACTAATTAACATTTAAGTTATTATTATTAAAATTTACATCTTTCATCTATTTTATTCCATATCTCAAGATGTAGTGTGTAATAGCACATACACATAAATATAAAATATATATTTTTTTGTTATTTTTCCGAAACTTGAACAAAAATTTCATATTCGCAACAGACGTACTCACCTGCAACATAAAGAAAATGCTTAACATTCTTAAAATAATACAAGTTAACTGAACAAGGTCACTGTATATTGTGTTGACTACACACCACGACGCTTGAACAAAAAATGTTTAAAAATCAGTATGGTATGATTCTCTTGAAAGCCTTACCTATTGTTGAAAGGCTAAAAGGGTCTATTGACTAAACATGCCCTCGTGGGTGCCGTGAACGATGCCCAAATAAATTAATGCCATAATGGCGTTTATTCACTTTCAAATGCGAATTAACGCCATATATCACTTATGGCCTTAATTCACTTTTAAATGAAAACTAAAGCCGTCACTTAAATGAACTAACGCCATATGGTGTTGAGAAACAAAGAATGTCAACCATGGAAATATATGATGGATGGAACATTTTCAATTGCACCAAATTGGTCTGTCTTTAATAACTTCACTCGCCATTACTATTTATACGCAATAAATTTTATATAAATTTATGTTGATTTACGTTTTTCAATTCAAATGAGTTTAATTCACATTCAAATGAGTACTAAGGCCACTTTCTGAAGCCAATTAACACCATATGGCTTTAGTTCTCATTTAAAAGTGAAATAAGGGCACAAGTAAAGGGTGTTTCTATAAGAGGTATGGAAATTAATAATGGAATAAAATAAAGATCTTTTTTTTTTAATTTACGTGAAACTTACTTTAGTCGAAAGATAATCTTCGAACATTTGTAGCCGTATATCGGCAATAACTCGGCGAATGTTGTCCTTCAAGTGGTCAATCGTTTCGAACTTATTGGCGTAGACTACAGATTTCAAATATACCTACAGAAAATAGTCAAGCGGCGTTAAATTAAACCATCTTGGAGGCCAATTCACAGGACCAAAATGCGAATTATGCTCTCACCGAACGAATCATGGATCTATAGCGATCACCATTGAATGTAACGTTCTGGCCACCAACCCATAAAGTACACCAAACAGTAAAATTGTTTGGATTATCATCAATCCAAATACGGCAGTTCTGTTTATTGAAGTATCCATTTAACCAAAAGATAGCTTCATCGCTAAACAAAATTCGCTTATGAAAATTGGGATAAACGACAATCTTGTTTTGGGTGATTCTGTGGCTTCACTTCTTGCACGATTTGTATTTTGTAAGCTCGCAAACCAAGATCTTTAGGTACAATCATCCATAAAGTGGATGGACACATATCCAATTCCTGTGCACTGTTAGGGATAGACTGATCCGGGTCTTCATCTACGCTACGATCTACAGCAGCAATGAAGTCTTCTGTACGCACTGTACGACGTCTCTGTGGATGTGTATTATCATTTAGAGTAAAAGTGGTTCGAAAACATTCCATACTTAATCGAATTAATTGCTCTGATGGACGATTATGTTGACCGTAAAATGGAAGTAGTGCACGATACGTATTTCGAACAGAACCATGATTTTCAAAACAAATTTGCACAATTTGGAAGCGTTGTCATTTCATGTCAGTCTATTCATGTTGAAATGCTAAGCCAAACTAAATATAAATCACTTGACAGCTGAAAATGGTATCCAAGTAAAATTGTGTTGTCAACGTCAAGTTCAATACATCTACAAAAACACGCGATGGTATATGGCGTTAATTCACATTTGAGAATGAATTATCGCCATTATGGCGTTATGACGTATGGGCTTCATTCACGGCACCCCACACAAATACACACAATAACATTTAAAAAAACACAAATTGCGCAGAATTCATTTCTGTGGTTTACTCTGGTCGTCATTATAATTTCGCAGAAACACAAACATACATGGACATGCAGAAACAATAAAATATCAAATATTTTTGAAAGCTCGCGAGCAATCAAAACCAAGCACTGCGAGTTTGCGTTCGAAATCACAAAACACCGGCATGCAAGCATGTATAGTCTCTTTAGCCTATAACTTATGGAAAAGAATATCAATATTGTTCGGTCTCAAAACCATTTTTACAAAAAGTCCAAAAAAACCATGTTGTTCAGGGTAAATCAATAGGTATGGCCAAACGCGATATGGAAAAATCGGACTACTACCGATAAGAGTGAAGCCGAAAGAGTTTTACAAGACTCTTTCGTGTAAAACATACAAACAAATATTTTGAAATTAGCAACAAAAATCTGTTAAATCAGGATATTTATCATTACAACTAATACGAGTGGTGGGTGCACAACAGGGCATTACGAACTTGCCCTATTTAATGAATTTAAATAAAATCAATGATAGCGCCAGGCTATAGAGAAAAGGAATTTTTCATAATCATACGTATATAGTAAACATTAACTTTAAATTTAACTGGATAGTTTTAATTTAACCCCATTATAAACTCCCGCTGCTGTTATTGACACTTGCAATTGGCATTCTACTCAAATTTGGGTGTATTTAAAGTTTTAATATTAGTGGGGGAAGCTGCCCCGCTTGACTTAATTCCACTGGAGTTATTGCTCTCTACCAACTGGATAATATACATATAGCCAGATATTGAAGATTTTTTTAAATATGACCTATATACAAAAATTTTTCATTCCGATTTTTTGGTAAAAATTGGGTATATAATATACTAAATTTAATCAAAATACTGTAAGCCATCGGTGAGCATTTTCGATTTTACATAATCCGACCTGTAGACTGATATACGGACAGAATACCCAGAATATACCATTCATATTATATTCGATGTTTGTTCAAGTCCTGCCAGACTTTTTGTTATTCGATTTGTATGGGAATGCAGTGCCCTAGTAGTTAGTTCGTTGGACTACTTAGCGCGGGTCTACTATTCCACTTTTTTTACACTTAGCTATTTTATTGACGATACCATACATAAAAATATTGCACAGAACATCAATTTTATCGGAAACGGATCTAACGATTTCTATCAAACTAAACACATGCATACTATGAGTTTAGTAGTTTTAGATTTAGACCATATAAGGAAATTATTTGGTTAGGTTGATTGCAATTTAGTAACGGGTGATCCAAGTAGAGATACTTTTTTCAATAGCCTTTTTTGACAGATCACGTGTGAGTCGTGTCATGCTGTCATGTTATTTTTGTTTAGTATTGTTTGGCATTTCATAATGGCAAGACTTACGCGTGAACAACGTTTACAAATTGTTCAACTTTATTATGAAAATTCACGTTCTGTGAGGAATGTGTTTCGTGCACTTCGCTCAACTTATGGTCAACATAATCGGCCTACTGAGCGTACTATTCGCAACACCATCACCCATTTGGAGATCCAGCATTCATTATTGGATAATATTCGACCGAATAGACCACGTCCAGCACGCTGTGAAAAAAATATAGCGGCCGTAGTTGAGAGTGTACACGAAGACCGTAGAGAGTCGATTCGGCGCCGTTCGCAGCAATTCGGACTGACGTATGGAACGACTTGGCGCATTTAACGTCAAGATCTTAAATTGAAAGCGTACAAATACAGCTTGTGCAACAACTGAAGCCGCTCGACCTTCCCAAGCGACATCGCTTCGCTCTATGGGCTCTTGAAAAGTTCCAAGAAGATCCGAGGTTTTCGAAGCAAATTTTGTTTAGCGATGAGGCCCATTTCTGGCCCAATGGGTATGTAAACAAACAAAATTGCCGTATTTGGGACGAAGAGCAACCTGAAGAGATTGAAGAACTGCCACTTCATCCAGAAAAAACAACGGTTTGGTGTGGTTTGTGGGCCGGTGGAATCATCGGTCCATATTTCTTTAAAAATTATGCCGGTGCGAACGTAACCGTCAATGGCGACCGTTATCGTGCCATGATAACCGACTATGCCTGAAATTGAATCTCGTGATCTCGGCGACATTTGGTTTCAGCAAGACGGCGCCACTTCCCACACATCGCATCAATCAATGGACTTATTGAGAGAACATTTCGGTGAGCACATAATTTCACGTTTTGGGACGGTCGATTGGCCACCAAGATCGTGTGATATCACACCGTTAGCCTTTTTCCTGTGGGGATATGTAAAGTCAAAAGCTTATGCCGACAAACCCGCTTCGATTCAGGCATTGGAGGAAAACATCACGCGTGTCATTCGCCAGTTACCAGTCGAAATGCTCGAACGAGTGATCGAAAATTGGACTCAACGGACGGACCATCTGCGACGTAGCAACGGCCAACATTTGATAGACATAATCTCCAAAAAATAAATGCCAAAGAATTTTCTTCCGAATGATAATAAACATTCTCCAATAAATTTAAATTTTCTGTGTTTTTTTTTTAAAAAAGTAGGGAACCTCGAAATGGATTACCCTTTACATAATACGTATTACTATGAACTACTGTTTGCAACAATTCTTCATTTTAAGCTGTTTTGTCCAATAACGGAAGAAAATACCATGACAGTTTGACACAACACAAGCGTTTTTTTTTTTTCATTATTCCCTGCTAACACATATCACATCTAAATGACTCGCACGTTATTTTCCTTAGCAGCATAATATCTATTTAAAAAAGGGCAACATGATATTTACTACCATTTTCCAATCCGATATTATTTCCTTTGACTAGAATATGCCTTTGGTAAACTGAGCTATATAGCCTTTGTGCTCACGTTACCTATGGTGTCCAGAAATGTCTATTGATTTCCCGTTAAATTAAATGCATCACGTTCAGGCTGTTTTTTGTGTGTAACCTTTGATCGGTTTGTACCACTCCTTTGTTCCAAATGTTATCAGAATTTGTCCTTTTTTAAAGCTCTCAAAAAGGTCATCTAGAGGTAGTTATAACAAAAACTCTCACAACTTTAGGGAAGGAAAATAACGTAACATAGATGTTAAAATAACGTTTTGTTTATGGTGTACATGGAAAGAGACATTTGGGTGTAAAGCACATCGCTGAAGTCCCTAGTATCCATAATCTGTTCCTTGTAAAATAACTAAACATTTTCATTTAAAGCGGAAATTATATTTCGTGTCTTTTATTTGGTTTTCCAGAACTGTCTCCAACTGTTACAAGTGTGCATCCCACATTGTACGCTGTTATGGTCTGACTCATTTCCGTTTATTAACATGCTATTATTATCAACCATTAGCGTGCACATACGAGGGCGTCAAAATGACTTGGGACGATGAGACTGCATCCTTTGTTGCTCCTTCGTATGGTGCGCTGTACTTTTTAACGAGCTGGTTTACCTATTGATAACTAGAAAATATGCTGGCTAGTGCAACAGGACATCTAAGCAAAATGCGATAAAAAACCTGACGTTCATACATGAGTTGGTATTTTTAACCGGAACAAGAGAGTACTTTGTTATTATGATGAATTAGTAAGGTGATAGATACGGAACGTTGGTTTCATTTCTGCATTGGCTCGTTTTCCTGATGCAAAAGAGACAGATTGTCATGATTGTCAAAGAAGTGTTTTTCTTTGCGGATTTAATGCCCTTTTTATAGGAATAAATAATGAGAGCTAAATTGGTATATTCGTAGAATTCAGGTACTTTTTCACTGTAAATATTCATGAACAGGTTTATGAATATTTGGTGATTATTCATAAGCGAGCTTCAAGCATAAAGACATTGGTAAAAATAGGGTTGGCTATTACACACATATTTTTGCTTAACAAACAAATTTGGATTATACGCTATTACATTGGTATATGAATGCAGTGGATAAATGCTGAGTACGTTGGACGGCTGACCGTTCAGTAGAAAAATAATTGAAGAAAAGAATACATTAGGGGCTTTTAGGTAGGCATATACAGTCATTATTCACCATGATCCTCAATTTATAATTGTGAAGTTGCACCTTTAAATTTTGTTCAGATCGGTTTCTGCTCTTGTACCGCGGTCATTACATGCTTATAATATAAGTGCCAAGTCAATTATCATATTTCATATTTATTAAAGCGCATTTAAATGGTAAGATTTAATATTTTTTGCTTTTTTATTTTGATATTACCATTGTAGGGTCTTACCACAGCGCATGTATTTGATAATTACAGAAAGAAGGAGAGAAACAGGGGAGATTTTTAAAATTCGAACAACTTATTATTGTGTATCAAGGAACTTAATTTTTATGGTTTTGGCTGGGATTAAACCCAGAACGGATGGTAAAAGTGAACGATATACTGCTGCTTTGACATATTCGGACAACAGGTTATTTAGAATCTCAAGGGTTATATAGGTCGGTTGGACAAATTTGGTGGTGGCTAAACCAAGCACAATGCCGTAGTTGGTACTGAGGACCCATGTTCTAAGGGTATCTAATAAATTAGAACTGATTCTCTAGGTTGTAGTTGCGGCAAGTAACAAGTTAACTTCATTACAACGTAGACAATTACAACTGCCACACAGGGGTGAACACATAAGGATGCGGATTTATTGTGGCCTTATTAGGTCAAGAGAAATCGACTTTAAGTCGGTTAGTGATCGCCTGGTTGTGATCCTCATCAGAGCTAAATTTACCAACATCAGCCGTATATCTACAAAACTCCTACCGAGACTGAAGCCTTTTCAAGGAGGGATTTTGTTACCTCCAGGACGGAACATATAGAACCTGTACCTAATACAATATGAAAATCGTATTTTGGGACAATGCGAAAATAAGTAAGGAAAACACTTTTGGAGGCTTAGTTAGAAAACACGTAATTCATGAAACGACAACAGATAATGACTTCCGACAAACAGACTTCACATTAGCATGTAATAAAATGACCAGCAGTTGTAGCTTCCGATAACTGCGAATCTGGACTTTCGACTGACCAACGAGAACAAACCACTACACGTTGTTGATGTATCCAAGCAGAATTTCCAATGATGAAGGATATCTCTGCTAAATGTCTTATATAACATATAATCCAACGTGCTGCAAGACGCGATATCATGAGATTTCTGTTTAAATATGCACTGTCTTTAACAAAAACCGTCCATCGTGCCGTTGGAAGCATTTATGGCAACGGATAAAGAGGTAAAACTCATTGATCATGTAGTTACCGAGAATAATATAAATTACTGTTCAGTATTAACCCGAAAATCCTAATTATCCATTTTTATCTAACATAAATAGCAGTTTTAAAATTAAACGCGTGGTTGTTTGTGCTCGACTAGATAGAACGTACTTTCATGAACTAAAATTGTGTATACCGCTTATATTGAGGGTACAACTAAAATAAACTGATTTCGATTATCTGCGATAATAATAAACAGTGATTTTTCGTTATTTGTAAGAACTAATAATTTTGTTAAGAGATATTTAGATTAAGACTATATTAAAGAGAAATTGAAGATTTTTTGGTTATTTGATTTTTTTAAAAATTTGCATATTACCTAAAACGTTATATGTCAGGTAACGTTGGTTTTAGATCGTCATTGCCAATTTCAAAGCCCAAGAACATCGAATATTAAATTTAAAGTGAATGCGTCAAGCCGTTTATAGAACCGAAGCCTGCACAGACCGAAAGAATTGCTGTACACAGTTTTAAAATCTAGAATCAGATTTTTTTTATAATTTATTTTATGTATAAATAAATTACATCAGTTATTTACTCATTATATTGATTTTTGTACATATTATTAATTTAAAGTAGAGCCGCGCAGAGAGCAAGTAGGTACTTAGTTTTGCACCAATAATTAATTCCAACTTGGTATTTAATCCGAATAACTTTTGCCAAGTAACTGGAGTGTTTATCCAAATTCCTGCACACCTCAACCATATTTAATCACTTGTGGAACTGTCATTACCAACGTTAAGCCACATAAAGTTCCTTATCCATTCACCTACATCTTAATAGCTTTCAAAACTTGTGCTTCACCAAAAACCCACAAGTGGACTCAATAGTCGTCATTCCCATCAGTTGTCTTCTCATCCCCATTTCATTCGATTTTTTTCTCATATCGATTAGTACTCCACCATTGAATATAGATAGTCTTATCGGGTTGAAATGGAAAGCATTTCACTGAATCAAATGGTAACGAGCACACATTGAGAACTTAAGTCGATACAAATTGTAAAATGCTATGTGAAGTTTTTTTTCATTTCCCGAATGTCCTTCAACAATGAATTGAACAAGGTTGTAATCCACTATGACATATGGCATCTTCTATCGAACATTAAAAATTCATTTATATACCATTTAATATATCTTTTTTGATAAAGAATTAAACTGAAAGTGACATTATAGCCATTCGATTTCTTGAGAACACGTTTATACAAGCATATAATGAATAGTTTCCAGTTTAATTCACTTCAGTTGAGTGAAATTCTTTTTCCTGATGCAAACGTTTTTGAACACACACTCGCAGTTTAAAATTATTTTATTTATGGTTGAATTGCAGTTCGAATCGATGAGCAAATACTTTTAAAACTGCATTAACAAACTAACAAAAAAGGGACAATTTATTTAACGAGGTTATGCGGATATCAACTGTACACGACCACTGCACCTCGATCTGGAGCAAGGGTGACTATAAAATTTGCATAATTGAAGTGTAATTCAGATTATTAGAAAACGCAAATAAATGTGGAACAATGCATTCACAGATTGAATTATGTCACTCTGGCAGAGAGAATCACAATTTGTAAAGTGAACGCAAGCATTAAATGTTCTCTGACTCAATTAGTAAAATCCACATACGACCGAGTGTTTCCATGAAAAAAACACGGAGAAGGAAAAATTAAATTAAAATAAAAACTTTAAATTAAAAAGTAAAAGCACGACTTTATGAATTCTTTTGATATGCTCCCAAACTTAACGAGTTGAGGAATATTCCCAGAAATCCTTCTGAGCCTGGGAAGTTTTAACGTATCCAACCAAAAAATAGCAAAATAAGCATCATTTGCTTGATCCGTCTGAGCAAGCTGTAGATGGTGAAATAATTGGAGGGGCTACAATAAACTTTAAAACCTGTACTTAACCAATAAACAGAGGAAATAATAAGTATACGCTGCTAAGAATAAAAGAATAAAAGAACAATAAGGAAAGCGATAAAACGACGATAAAACAATATCAGATCTGTGTGACGCCTGTTAGAAGCAGCAACCACGAGCAGAGATTTATCAATAATATATATATGTATATATATAATAATGTATATTAAAAAAACCATAAAATGTTTTGAATTATTGTACGACAAGTTAATGCTTTTTCTCGTCGAATCGACGAATCCTTAAGAGCGTTTAGGGTAATTTTCAATAATGTTCTCCATATTGACTCTATAGCCATTATATAAACTAATAAACATTGCTGCGAATTCATTAAAATAATTAAGGAACTATCATACTCGCAATGATTGAAGCTTGTTTTAAAATGATTCCAGACCAGGTTAAGATCTTTTATGAAACAATTATGCGGGATTTTAGCATATTAAGAGTGTGGGACAGGGATAGTTCTATACATGCTATCCGTTATAAAAAAGTTGAACTTCTAAATTGGAGAAGCCGTCAATATTTATACCTATTTGAAAGAATAATTTTTTTGGGTAGCCTTTGTAAGTTTGCTTTCCAAATGTCAAAAGAGTACGAATGATCACACGACTCAGCATTTTTGTACTGACGCCGCCTATGTCAATGAAAACATCCAGTGGAGGATGATTTCTAACTATGACAGTAATGCGGGTACTACATTTCAATACTGCACTACTAAAAAAGTCAGAAAACAAAAACAAATCGAGAATTCGATTATTATGATTTTTTATACAGCTTATTAAAGTGATAAAATGTTTTCAAATAATAATTGCTCTTGTTGTGCAGAGACTTCAGATCGTATAAAATGAGGTTCTCCTTCGGAAAGGACCAGTCTATAGATGGCAAATTAAAATCGCCCAACAACAAAACAGTACTCTCACAACAAGATGAGTCGAAGATGATTTCTGAAGACATTGGTTGCGCAGAATACAGAGTGTTAAAACGATTTGAAGTAATGCACGCAATTACATATTTTCAAGACTTGCCTTAAAACAGATTTTTGTAATGTTGAAGGGGGATGGAAATTGTATTTGCTCAGAGCTAAATAACCGCGTACTGCAGTAAGAACACCAACAACAAGCGCTTTTAAGTCATTATTTATAGTGATGAACTAAGAACTCGCGATTAAAAGGTTCCGAGTCTATTATACTGGCTTTGAGAAATGTTTAGCTAAGGAAAGTATGTCAGGGGAATGTGGTTGTGATTTAAGAAAAAATTGTTTGTATTTGGGCGGAGCACTCTCAGGCACTCAGAGGGACATTCTATGTAGTTTATTTAAGTTTTCTTTACTGATCAATTTAAACCCATTAACCATTGTATACATGATTAACTAGGGTATAAAGTTTCAAAGAGACGAGCATGGACAAGTTTTCTATATGACAATACAAAGTTATCATTGAAGGCCCTGTTGAAACGAGATTTTTTGATACTAAGGGATTTATGACATCGTCAGCTAACGAAAGACACAGCAAATTCGTTGGAATGATTCTTAAGAATAAGGTTCAATTGTTATTCCTAAAATAATTAAAATTATTCTATATTGATGAAATCATTTTACTATTCCTGAAACTAAAGTTATAGTACCAATAGCTCCTGTTAATGGTCATGGTCTATAATCAACTAAATGAAATGGAGATTTATTGCGCAATTAACGCACACTTTGCAGTACTATATTTCTTAAGTCAATTACCTAATGTCTGTCAGTACATTAGTCTCTTCAGTCTAAACTGATTTGCCGAATTTCATCAAACTTCGTATTGAGAATTTTTTGGTCACAATCCCGATCCATTTTTTTACTGTTAGCCAATTTATTAACAGTACCTACAAAATAAAAATGACACATAACGTAAAATATTTCAAAAACGGCTCTAACGATTTTTATTAAACTTATCGGGTATTGTATAATTATAATTGCTTGTAACAATCTCACATGAATAGTTTTAGCCTTAACAATTCTTAACGTATTTTTCGGTTTTGGTCAATAACGGAAAATCATTATAATTCACATCGACACTGGTTCTTTTAAATTCCACAATAAAAATTCTTCTAATTAAGGTTCCACATTATACATAGTTATAATTATTTTAACATCAATAAACAAAAACAGGGTTATTGTGTATTTTTGCCAAAAATGTGCAAAACGTCAAATTATAACATACAGTGTAGGGGAAAGTTGAATACGACCCATTCGTGCATCCACCATTCTTTTTGACATTTCTAATAGCAATAACTTTGAAATAGTTAAGAAGTTTATCGACCTCAGAGAAAACATAAGCCGATAGCCTTAATAAATATTCGACGGTGAATGACACTAGGAAACTGATGCTACTGCGGTTTGGTGAAACAAATGGTTTAAGAAAAATATCAACTCGAAATAATAAAAATGGCTGCTCAACCGGAACTTTCAATTCTACTTAATGCGACGAGTGTTGTGCAATGCTGGAGGCCAAAAGAGAATATCATACAACCATAATTATTATTTGGGGACATCATTTAAAAAAAACATACTAAAAAAAACTACGAGCATTGTTATATTAATGGCAATAATGACAATAAAAACGGACGTTCATATTGAAATTAAGATAGCATATAGAGCACAGTGTAGAGTCATACTTCTAATATATTTATTAAAATTAATTTGTTTAGTAAGGATATGTTAATTTACTGATTTCAAGCATATGGCCAAAACAACCCTAATAATAATTGAGGATGGTTCTTTATTAAAGCTCTACTAGTATCCATAAATTTCTTGAAAATCATGAGTATATATACTTATAGAGACTTCCAAAATCAAATTGTCTTCCCTTCTAACTAAGCCAAATGCAAAGGATGTGATGTAGATGAAAATAATATTATTTATGACTTTCTTTGCTGACTTTACAATTTGACCCAGCAAAGCACTACCAAGCGTATTATACAATTTATGCACCTTCTTTGGGATTTGTCTACGAACGAGTATATATATTTGCGTATTTAACGATTACAGTACCAATATGTGGATTGGCACACAGGGCAAACTCATACTATAGGAATACTACCTGACGTTGACTCTACATATATTCTCGAGAAATAATCGTTTGCAAAGAATTGCACATCTGTGCCACTACAGTGGGGTATGGACAAAAAATATACATAACAAAACGATGGAAAGATTGCTATAAAATAAAATCTTTATGGGGAATAAACCGTTGTCTTTAGTACTATTACATACACACTCTAAGGGTAAAATATGTGGCAGAGGGTACGAACGTTCAACTCTGAAATGAAAAAAATTACTCTACGTACTGTGGTTGGTATTTTGTTTCGATTGCACTTTGTTGCTGTGCATATTTTGTAGACTATAATTGGTTGTTAAATTTATTTCATAGCAAAAAACAGGAGACGAATATTATTTCGTCGAGGAAAAGATCCCCTAAGGGTTTGTGCATAACAAAAGATAGAAAGAAGCGTGAAGTTTAAGTTCATTTCTATAATTGCATATATTTGAATTTCACTTACGTTCGCTGGAATGTGTTATATTGATAATTTACCGTCTTTGATCTATTTAGACGCTAGACAATGAAATTATGGAATTCAAAAGAAAGATAACATCGTGAAAGTTATGGTTATTTCCAGTAGGTTGTTAAAAAAATAACTTTTTCTATAGCCATATTCTTAAATGTTTTCTCCTGTTGCTAAACATTAAACATTTATATAAGCGTTTGTGTGTTCTTTCAAGTCTAATTGTTTAATCTGGTTAATTTTTATATAGAAATAATATGTTTAAGCGGAATTTAACACTTCATGAAATACACGGTGTTCCAAGTATGTGCTAAAAAATGCTGTAGGGTTTGCTTTTAAGGCCGTGTATGAATTGCGTTAAAATATAAGCCAGTGGAAATTTTGACATTAGTGTGGTTAATAGAGACTTCAAAATTTTAACTCGATAAAATTTATCCAGTGGCTAATTTTGGATAATTGGGATACCTACTAAGAGTGAGAGGAAAGCACACTTGTAGATTATTTGTCATTACCAGTATTCACATGTGGCGGGAAAATAGCACATCATTCAGATTATTAAATAAAAAGCATAGAACATTAATTTTTTTGAAGAAAACAAGAAAAGTTGTGTTTTTAAAAACGGGTGGTTACAAAAATGTTATGAACTCATTTGTTGCGCTATACTTTGTATGCAAAATATGAATATTAACAAAGTATGATGGAACATGAATACAAATCGTACAGCAATATTTTTGTTTGTGATAACAATAAATACTTAGGATTTTGATGATTTCTCGGACATCTATTTTTTTTTTTAGTACAAGAAAATATAAAGAATGGGTTTTTTTATTCTTTTGGGAAATTAATGAAAATAGTATTAAAATAAAATCCCATTTAATCAAATTGACACAGCAAATAGCCAATTTTGTGAACCCATGCTGAAATGTCCAAAATTCGCCAGTGGATAAAATTTAACTCCCATTTTAACGCAATTGACGCACTGCCTAAGAAATTGATAATTTGTGACGGGTTCGAAATTATTGATTTTCACAATAATGTTTTTTTATGCCTTTTGAAAAAATAAATAAACAAAATAGATAAATAAATAAATAAATTCTTTAATATATAAATAACGGTGTTTTTTTAAAAGTTGGTTTTTCAAATAGAAATAAAACTGATATTTTGTGGTCAAATCGGGCAACTCTAATGTAATTTATGTTCAGTTTGGTTTGCCATTTTATCATGAACAGGTTGCAAATCGTGCGAATTTATTTCGAAAATAATGGTTCAGTTTACGAAGTTTACCGCAAGCTCCGTCTATTTTATGGTCGACATAATCGTCCATCAGAGCAATTAATCCGGTTAACTATGGACCGTTTTCGCACTATGTGATAATACGCATCCGCAGAGACGTCGAACAGTGTGCACCGAAGATACAAACCCGAAAGAATCGATTCGCCTAGGTGCACAGCAATCGGAGCTTTGCGCACCAACATGCAATGCGTCGAGATGATCTCGATGCTGATTTTCATCGCAAAATGTTGTTTAGTGATGAGGCTCATTTTTGGTTGAAGACTGCGCTACATGCCACACAGCGCAAGTCATAATCGTTTTATTGAAGGAAACATTCGATGAGCGCATAATTTTGCGGAATGGACGTGTCAATTGGCCACCAATATCGTGCGCTTTGACACAATTGGATTATTTTCTTTGTTGATATGTGAAGTCGCTCGTCTACGCCAACAAACCAGAAACGTAAGGGCACTTGGAAGTCAACATTCGTGGCGTTATTGCTGACATACGGCCCCAAATGCTCGAAAAAGTGGTTGAAACTACGCTTAGAAAATCAACCGTTATATCAGAAGACCACAATTCATTGGCATTTCGGACGGTTTGGGCTCAATAATTTTAGCAAAATGATTTTAGCTCTGATGAATTTTTTCTTTGTTCCATTTGATCTTGCGGAGGCATACATCCATGAGTACATCCATGAGTCTTGTATTAGTTTTGGGTGCAGGGAAATAACTTCACATGGGATATAACTTCACCTGGAAAGGGAAATAACTTCACTTTTTTTGCGAAGTTATTGCTCACTACAGGCAGTATGACCCCAAAGGTATTCCAACTTTGCAAGCACCCAAACTCGCACTTGTCAACAGTATTACAAATTACAGTAGTTTGTTAATGTTAATAGTGCAGGAGTGAATCACCCATTAAGAAGGTTCTTGAATTATCATAAAATGTTCTATTTTTTTTTTTCAAAATCGTTGTTTTTGGTTTAACCGTAAGGAATTTGGAAAAAGTGTGTGAGCAAGACATTCATTGATCGTAAACTTTCTTATTATCAATATTACGTCTCAATAAAGGGTTTTGCCCACCTTTTGGGGACATTTTCCGTAAAAAAAACTTTTAAGGCGCAATTGTAGGAAATTTCGAAAAACTTTCAATGAGAATATATCAGGCATATGAACATTTCGTTTTTAGATCATTTCAACACACCCACACACCCAATGGAATGGTATATGATATTTGGTTTCACAAAGCCTTCAGAGACCATTTGCCTAATTGAATGCCACAACAATATACCATGTGAAAATAATTTTATAGTTTCCAGATGAAAAATTTTGTGTAGGGTTCAGAAAAAAAAAATCTTATCGTAAAATTAATTATTTATATGGTAGATTTTTTTTTAAATTGTTGATTTATTGTCTTCAATTTAATACTCTCTGCTGAATTTCGTTATCTAAATTTTACCCAGTTAAACGAGCTACAAATCCTGAAATACCCCACACGAATTTTTCAAAATCAATGCGACATTATTTATTTACGGTATCATAAATACAAAATTACATAGCAAAACAAACAGAAACAAGTACGAAATCCGTTTCGGAAACAAATATTCGGTGAGAGCAATGTCGTGTTATAAAATCTGAATAAGATATAAATCCTTTTCGCCTGAAATAACAAAGGGTAAATCGATATTTTGTTTCCCCGTTTTGCCTGTACCTACCTATATAACCTCTGATACCAGTAGATACCAGAGTAGAATACTACGGTTCGTATAAGGTAAGTGTATATCTGTCAAGTAAACAAAGGCCAACATTTAAATGACAACGATTCCGCTGAACCTGCACATGGATTATTGTTCTTGGGGAATGAAATGAAATGAAATTTTATTTTCGCACAGCCAACACGCATGGGAATCGCAAGCGTTGTTGATAGGAAGCTGGAGAGTGATTTTAGCTTTACAGGTTTAACAACAGGGACTATACAAACAGATGTGGCTTAGCGACAAACTATTGATACATATAAGTAGAATAACTAATGTATAGCCGTTAAATTAGATTATTTTTTTATGAATGTAAATGATTAGGACTTTAGGACTGAGGATGCTGATTTTTTTTTATAAAACTCGCATGTTTAAAACATATGACTTCTTTTGGTACAAAATTATTATTTATAGGACTTGGTAGAAAATATGTAGTGTTTGACGTCGCCAAATAACGAAATTTAGTTTTTTTTTTACATTCTATCGCATATATATTTTACATGGATTGGATCGTAACATAAAGAAATAATGAAACAGATACAACGTTAAGGTCGACTGAGAATCGTAGAGCCGATCTCACCATGCCTGTCTGTTTGTCCGACCGTCTGTCTGTCAACGATTTTAGATCTATAAATTTTGAGCAAGGATAATGAAATTTAGTGAACATGCATGGCATAGACATGCGCACATAGAACAAGTGTACAAATTTTCAAAATCCTCTTACTGCCACGACCACATTTCATTTAAAGGTCATAGAAATCGTTAAAAATTTACAAAATTTTAGTACCTACATTTCTCTTACATAAAGTTTATATGTTTGTATGTTTATTTATTTAGTAATTTCAACCATTTATTATACAAATTTTCAATTGTTAACAATTTATTGATTCTGTTTGGGTGTTTAGAAGAGACAAACATTAAAGACAAAATAATAAATTATATCAAAGTTTGACAATTTTTTTTTAATTTAACGTTCAAAGCTATTATAATTATTTTCTGATTCTAATTCTGTTGGTAAGGTGTTGAACAGTTTTTGTAGAGTAGGCTATTTCGGAAGTATTTGTTATTTCCTAAAGTAAATGGTTGCACATTTTGTTCTGAGTTGAGTTGAACTTAAAAATAACTTTACCAAGTTGATGGTTAACCTCGACAAGTACTCGTTATCAAATTAATTGTATGGTTTCGGTGGGAATGTAAATATGCAAGTGATTGCAATTTCTTCACACTAGTTTCTATGAAGCCGTCAAACGCTACTGTAATTTTAACATACTAAGTACCATTTTTCTTAGCATTCCCGGTTAGTGAACTTAAGCCTTGAACTTGAATTCGTATTAACAATAGTTTTTTTCTTCATGAGAACTGTCTGTATTTGTGCTACATTTATCCATTAATGCACCTATTTTATGTAAGGGTCAGAGGCAATGATCATTCAATGCACTTTCTCTGTATCATTTCACTGCGATCGGTTACGGGACAACCGATTTGTTCTTATTGATATTGATGAGGGTTAGAGAGAGAGAGTGCATTGTATTGCTAATCGACATTACATATTTGACATTTAGTTTTTTGTTTTTTCTCGTGGTCGGTTTGGTTCGATTTTATTTTCATCGAATTTTTATTTAACAAAATTCGTAAACGTTCGTGCTCGAGTTTGGTTTTAATGTCGTTCTTATTTATGCTAGTCATCTGCGATATTTGTTTTTATTACATACATACATCCATATCTCGATGACTAATTTATTATGCCGATGTGCAAGCTTAACTTTAAAATAAACTAGATGTTGAAAGTTTCTATGAGCTAAAATGTTAATTGAGTATATTGGTGGTCCTCTAGTTGTTATTTGTTGTTAATCAACACATTCCCTACATAGAATACTAAACGAAATAGATAAGTGGGTGTTAAGTTTGATTTTTTGATTTAAAAAAAAACGATAAAACATTCATTAAAATTCTTTGTTTAACACTTAGGCCACATCAACATATTTAACATGCCACAAGTAAATATTGCACTTTAAAATTGTTCGCATAACTATATTCTATAAGAGTTGAAGTCTATGTCAAAAATTTAATTGCTGAACAGTATTCAAAATGAGGCTTAATTATAACCATTATAAATGTTTATTGCGCTAATGATTAAAATAAGATTGCTTTTTCTAAAGATTTTTTTTTATTTATTTTATTAAAAATTTATTGTCTATTACTATACCAAGGCATTTAATTTCATAAATTATTTCCAGGCTTTGGTTATCTTCGTTCACATTTGTGTCATTATTTTTGGAAATATTATGTGTACAATTTTTTTCCATACTCTAAGATTATCTAAATCTTGTTGAATTTTTGCTGTGACTTCTTCAACATTATCACAAATTAAAAAGATTAGTTTGTCATCTGCAAATAACGCGTATTCACTGTGGTGTATTACATTACCAATGTCATTTATGTAGACATCGAAGAGGAAGGTACCTAAAATAGATCCCTGTTGTATACCAATGTCAATTATATTTTCATCTGATAGTATATTATTCACTTTAGTCTTCTGGTTCGACCGGATAAATAAGACGCCATCCATGATTATGATTTATTGCGCACTCCATATCTTTCTAGTTTTTCGAATAGAATTTTTCCGACCACTGTTTCAAAAGCCCTTTTTAAGAATACCACATATTATATTAGTTTTCGTGTCTAGTTGTTGTTTCCAGTTAGCTATGACCATATTAAGTGCACCTTCACTTGCTTTCTAAAACCCGACTTATGCAATTCGAAAAATGATTCCAGTTGGAAGTGAACAACTTTTTCAAGTACCTTTTCATAGAGAGGAAGGGCATTAATTGTTCTAAACTCTAATTGATTTGTTAACGTTTGGTATCGGAGTAATTTCGAAAACTTTCCACGAATTCGGGAAAACGCCTGTTGTGAAATACAGATTGACGATTTTAATCAACGAAATCGCTATACAATCAATCATATCTGTTTATGTTATTATTTATATAATTTGGGTCACGTTTGTTTTTAATCCTATCAAAAACTTTTATTAATAAAGGGAATTGAATTGAACGAAAACTAAATGAAGAAACATTTCTTTCGATTTAGTTTAAAAAGGTAGATATGGGATCAAGTTACTTGTTTGTGTTATACTTGTTGAATTTGTTTGCCAACATTTTACTTATTTCTGACTGTTTTTGCTTCAGCACTCATTGTTTTATAGTTCTCCACATTGTTTTTGGGTCGGGAGTATTATCTATTTTATTTTGGATATAATAAAATTTAGCTTTATTAATTTGTTTTTTGCAAATTTCTATATGCAATTCAATCACTAGCGCTTTTTGTAAATCTAGATCTATGTAATTCACTATTTTGTCATATGTTAACACCCTAATAAACTATGCATTTTCATCACCCCGCACGGATTTGCTTTGTATAAAATACCTTGCTGAATCTTTGAAAATGTTTTGGAAAGTCAAAGTCATTTGATTTGTAGCACTTAAATATTATATTCCATTAATATTATTCCTTATTAGAAAATTAAGTTTTTTGGTATTCAAAAATATTTTTTTCCGTGGCTGGTGTCTCAAAAGACACGATGAGCACGTGCCCAAAGAAAGTATGGGACTTTAGCTCCACTAAAACCACCACCCTATTGTATTTTTTATTGCAACTAAGTATGCGACTTATCTAGCAATTTTTTTATCACGAGTAATGAATGTTTGGCAGGTGTCTGGTGAGAGTTCCTGCTTTAAAATATGGATCATTTTGTTTTTTTTTCTTTGCTGAAATAGTTTAGTGATCACTTTTTTTTAATGCCTTATTAAAAGATCAATTAATGTTTTTGAGTTCTAGGTAATTCTGGTCGGTTGAGTAACAATTTGCTTACAAACATTATTGATCAAAGTTCTTTCGATGTTAAAATCACCCATCACAAAAATTTCATGTATGAACTCATTAAGTTATCTATCCGCTTAATTTGTCACAGAACATTTTTTAACGTCTTAGAGATTTATAGACAACAACTACTACAAAGGTATTAATTAAACAAACAAATTTTAGCGCAATCCACCATATATTTTACTTGTTATCGCATATATGTGTATTATCTCTGCTTTCCGCATTTCTTTTAAATAAACAATAAAGCCGCCATTATGCCTTGATTCACTATATAATTCATATAAGTTATTTTTATATAAATGTAACTCTATGTCATCTATTTCATCAGTCACACAAGTTTCAGATAAAAGATTGAATTCGAATTGTTTATTTGTTATCATTGCTTCTAATTCAACAAAGTTTAACAAAGACACTTTTAATATTCAAATTTACTTGCAATATGGTTGATATGGTAGTGACATTGTTTAACAAAACCATATTCATATACTGTGTATCTATTCAATCCCACATTGATTTTACCCACATTCATGAAATTCTGAAATATTTTGCCATCAATTTCGATAATTCCTCGAAAAAAATCATTTTTTTGGGGCACTCTGTTAAATCTAACACGCTTGACATTACATTCCACATTGTTTTATTTTTTATTGCTACTGAAAAACTATCACTGTCCCATTCTTCTGTAATGTTATCCACTAGTGAATATTAGGACTTATCATTCTAGGCACTGTTAGTGATAACCAACGGGTACTGGTCTCATCAAACCGGATTATACTTACTAACCGATAATTGCGAGTGATGACAACGCGACGAAAAACAGCAAGACTATAAACAGCCAGGTCAGAATGGCACGGATTGCTGTCCCAGGCGAACCTAGATAAGCTGCTTCGACATATACGGACAACAGGTTGTCTAGGAATTTCAAGGTTTAGTCAGCCCCCTTGAACAGAGATGGAGGCGGATGAACCGAAAGGTCAACTGCAGCGCTTAATCCCGTAGTGGATACTGATGGCCCCGTGTCCTAGGGGTATCTTATAAATTAGAACTGGCCCTCCAGGTTGGGGGTTGTGCTTTGGGTTAACTACCCACACATTTAAAAAACTATTATTACGATGCAACCAATAGCCTCGGAAAGGACTGATTTTATTGTTGACGACACGGCTAAACGAAAAAGGACAACGACGTTCGTATCTGCACCTGGAATGTGAGAACAATTAATAAGAGAGGTGCAAGCGAACAACTAGCGGAAGCCCTAAACTGCTACAAAGCAGATATAACTGCCATCCAGGAAATACGATGTGATGGGCCGCATCAAGGCTCAATTCACCAACATAAGCCTTATATGCATTCACGCCCCAACGGAGGAAAAAGATGATATAGCTAAGGACTGCTTCTATGAGCTCCTTGACAAAACCTATGAGCGACAACCGAAGTACAAAGTTAAAATCGTGCTGGGAGATTTTAACGCAAAGGTAGGAAGAGAAGACATCTTTAGCAGTGTTGTTGGAAAATATAGCCTACACGACAACACGTCTGGCAACGGACTTAGGCTAATCGACTTTGCTACGGAACGAAATGCCACTCTAGCCAGCACACGGTTTCCTCATCTCGATATTCACAAGGGGACATGGCATAGACAAGAGGCACGCATCCAGTACTTTGGATGTCCGAACATTCCGAGGAGCTAACATCGACTCAGAACACTACCTTGTTGCAGCCAATGTTAGAATGCGGATATCCACCACGCCACAACAATACAGAATTACTGTGAAAAAAAAATTAATGTCGAAAGACTGCAATCGCAAGAGACCACCAAGACCTTCGCGCAACGAGTATCCCTAAACCTCTTGAATCTCGAAGAACAATGGCAAAGATGCCAACAAGCCATTAGATGAGCCGTAACTGATGTGCTAGGTTTCTCGCACCCACCAGCAAGAAACCCCTGGTTTGATGATGAATGCCGACAGATGCTCGCAGCCAAGAACGAGGCTTACAAGTCTAAGCTGCAGGGGAAGACGAGAGCTGCCGTTGAGCTCTATAGGCAGAGAAGAAGGGAAGAACACCGGCTTTTCAGAAAGAAAAAAAAGAACAAGGAAAGCGCGCGATCGAGGATATAGAGGGGTGCCGCTCCAGGAACGATGTTCTCAAGTCTTACCAAAGTGTAAAACATCAAAGCCAAGGATACAAGGCTCGAACAGAATCCTGTCCAAGCAAGGAAGTATCGTAGTTGAGACACAGTCGATGCTGAGGATATGGAAGAACCACTTCTGCAGACTGTTAAATGGCGATGACGACCAACATTGCGCTGTCAGGCAGAACGAACCATTCAATATTGACAACGACAGCGAAAACTGCCAACCACCCGACCTGAGTGAAGTAAAAGCAATATCTAAACTGAAGCTTAATAAGGCTGCCGGAAATGACGGCCTTCCCGTCAAGCTTTATAAAGCCGGCGGAGATGACTTGGTAAGAAACATCCAACAATTCATAAGCCAAATCTGGTGGGATGAAAGTATGCCTGAAGAACGGAACCTTAAGCCCGAGCCACAAAAAGGGAGACCCTCTGAACTGCGACAACCTTAGGCGCCTACAAGGTCGTTTATCTTATCGTGTTGTCTTAGGCCGAGGAAGTCCACAACCGATCAAATTTTCACACTTCGGCAGATCGTGGGAAAAATCCAAGAAGTCCAAATCGATACCCACAACCTATGTATCGATTTCAAAGTCGCATACGCAGCATCTATCGAGACGAACTATATCGAGTAATGTCCAGTTTTTGATACCGCCCAAACTCGTCAATCTGTGTAGTATAACGATGAAGAATTATCGCTGCTCCATCAGGGTCGGAAACGACCTCACCGACAAATTCAATACCAAAAAGGGATTTAGGCAAGGCGATGCGCTGTCATGTGACTTCTTGAATTTGATTCTTGAGAAGATTGTGCAAAACTCACGAGCTTATACCAGAGACACAATTTTCCAATTTTCCTGAAAAAGCTGATTAGCAAAAAACTGCTCAAATAGTTATCGATTACGAAGCCTTTACAAAAGAATCATTTAGAAAAATCATTCATTCTCATACAAACTTCTGCATTATAAACTCAATTTCATTACCTTATATGATTAGAGAGTGTATCCGTTTATACTCCATATCAATCATAAATATAAAAGTAGTAAAACATTTTCCCTGCACGTTTATTTTATTGTTTTGCATTGTTAGAAAAGGATATTTATATAAAATATGCTTCAAATGTTTTATTGTCTGTCGCAAATGCTAAATCAATTTATTTGCTTTTTGCGAAAATGCAGAAAAAGCTAAATCATTTTTTTCATTTCACTGAGAAAGTAGTTAAAGGCAAACATTAAACGAATTCAATGAATTGTTTCCTTTTTGTGTAGCTCTATCTTTCTATATTCCATTATTGATTTACTGCCAAGGAATGAGTTTCTTTTGACAGAAAAAAAATGATAAAAATAAAACGTTAAAGAACGATTTCCGAAGTAAAAGGCACAAACTATATGTTTATGTATATTAGTGCCATTTTTATCGCCATTTTCCCGAAACGAAATTGGACTCGTTTACCCGCATAGGAATGACGAAGGACAGCTTTTTGCAGTCAAAATCAAGAGAAATTACACCGAATGTGCAAATAAATTTCAACACAGTTTATCTGGCCCCCACCTTATCAGCTATAGCCTTTTCTGTTTTGCATTTATTCTGTGGGGGGTAAAGTATAGCGTAGAAAGTCATCTCGGTAAGACGGTCCAAATAGAATGATAAAGAGGAAAAACAAACACCACCAAAGTAATGGAATAAATTCATTTGGTTCTACTTTATACGGTATTTACCTGGAACATGGGCGGCATAGTCATTGGTATTTTGGATCTCAATGGTGGCAAAACGAAATCCAAATACCATTACACAGTTACAAAACACATCTTCGTCACCCCCCGCAATGCCTATTGAATTTGTAAATTATTAGAGACCATAAATTATAAGGAGATTTCTCCAAGATTTTCCTAATTTATAGACACTGGGATGCCAGTATTATTTGGCCATTTAATTTTCTTTAACACGTTTATTATCCTTCGCGCTGTTATCCATTCACATTGCCAGAGCTCATTTCTTCGCTGGACGATTTTAATTGATAAATCACTTTGTATTATCCACTTTAAAGGCTAATGTAAATTCAGGCAGAGAAAATAGGATATTGTCCTTTTCTCTAAGGACTTGACTCCCTTTTTATTAGTGTTCGAAATTTGTTTGTGCCTTGGATAATGTGTGCTATCAACAGGCCCAATGAGGGGAAAAACACACGTCAAGTGGATAGAAAGAAGGGTTTGCTGTGAATAATACTTTTTTTTGATGCGACGGATTGACCTTATACAAGGACCATCGTCGTTGGATTGTATGGTATACTGAGACGTCCTTTTACCACATCACTCAGGTGAACGGTTATGGAACCAACATCGAACAGTATGAATGTTAGGCAGATATACACTGCTTCAATTGAAATTGTTTTCAGCTTAGAGAAAATTTTCAAATTTGAGTGCCAAGCAGGTTAAAGAGTATTCTAGACTCGAATGTGCTTTGTAAACGGTTGAAGGACAACTGAGCAAAAGCATAAATGGTCGAAAAAGTACTAGTTGTTTTTCAAAATTAGGTTTTTGACGTCAATTTGCATTAAATGTAATGTTGATAAGTCGGTATGGATTTTGGTAGTTTTGTACTATCCCGTAGCTGAAAGAGCGACAACAAAAAAATATTCTATCCTACTACATGCTTAAAATTAATATCCCCGAAGCGTGGCTTAAAACCGAATGATATACATAATTATATAAATATCTAATACAGAAAATGTCATTGTCTAAATATTTTGTGCAGACTCTTTCTATGGTTTGATCAATAACACTTTTATTTGTAGAAAAAGTTTTTGTTTTTGTGAAAATCGTAAGGAATTTTGAAAAAGTGACAGGAAAAGAAATTTTGTCAACCTTTATTTTGTCTGCACTCTAAAAAAAATCGAGTAGTTTTACAATCATAAATCAAGGTAATAAGTTGCCTACTATAATTGCAGTATTATTACACATGTACATATAAGGTCTAAATATTTAATTTGAAAATCTTTAATTTTTGTTGTGTAAATTTAAAAAAATGCTTTAAGGAGCAAATGCAAATGCCTTCACTCAAAATTTTCAAATTAAATAACAATCAACATAATTAATGTTTACAATTCAACAGAATTTCGGAAAAAACATACGAGAAGGCTGCAATCGACTGTGAATCGTTTTATATCCTATCCCATCCCATCATTTAAATTAATATCCCTTAAATGTGGGTTTTATGGCAAAGAAATATTAAAATTGAAATTGTAGCAACATATTGTTCAGACAGTTTATTAAAAACTTGTATGGTTCGACCAAAAACAACGTTTTTCTCCTGCATATGGTATGTCGTAGGGTATACAAATGGTTTTTGTATGAAAACGTCTCAAAAAGTGGGCGTGGGTAAAAATCATATATGGAAGAAATGTTAACATTACCAAAATCATTTATTTTGCATCAGATTTTTTTCGAAATATTTAAAATTTTACCGAAAATTTTGCTTACTAAAAACTGTCCCAAAAAACTTTGTATAGAAAAAATATAGACATTGTCTAGATATCTTGTTCAGACACTTATTCAAAATTTTGAACGGTTTGGCCTAAAATTGTGTTTTACTAAAATGGGGGCGTGGCAGTGGGTGGATTTCAAAAATGTTTACACTTGTTCGAACAGCACATACAAGGATCACTTATACCAAATTTCAAGCTCAAAATTTAGGGCCCAAAAACCGGTTACCTACAGAGGAAAGGACGGACGGACAGACAGACATGGCTTAATCGACTAAGCTAGCGATTCTGAGTCGATCCATGCCTAGCTAATTTTTTTCACTATGTTACAAACAATGTATCAAAACTATTATACCCCTATGAGATATGGTATAAAAAACAAAATTGTACGTTATATATATTGGGGTGGATTACCCATGTACTCATCTTCCTCCCATCACAAAACAAATAATCCTTTATAATAGAGTAGACCGGGGAACCTTACGAAATATCTATATCTATAAAGAGTCATGTAGGGAACCGTACGCAAGCTCCTTACATACTTACCAATTTTAAACAACAAATATGTTCGGAATACCGGTTATAATTACTCCTTCTACAATTGCACAATTGTAAGAAAAACTCTAAAAGGTTAAGTTATATATAATTCTTCTCTTACAAAAAATGTATCAAAAGTGAATGTGAAGTGTAATCATAACCTATAAACACTGTATGAGTAAATTTCTTAAGGTGTTTGTCTTTAAACAATATTTGTTAATTTATAAATATTCTAAGAGCAATTTTTAAACAACATTAGATTATTATTGACCAATAGTTGTTGAAATATACGAAAAGTGAGAATATGCAGAAAATTCATTTAATATCTAACATTATATGTTTAAATTTTTGTTTTACCTATTGTTATGTGTATAAAAACGCAACTTGCCCAATTTAACACCAAAAATACATTTTATAGTTATCTATTTTATACGCCTTTTTTTAGAATATGTACACACTTTTTGGGGCTTAAGGTAACATTATAAAAATATTCGAAAAAAAAAATCTATGCAAAATCGTTGGTAATGTTAATATGTATAATTCAGATTATATTAAAACACGCGCACTTTTTGGGGATATTTGACTAAAATGATTTGTAAACTCAAGGGGAGCTTTCTCTTCTTGAACGATGGTGGAACTTGCTGTTTTATGCCGACTCCAAACGGCGAATTTGAAATAAGCTTTTCTTGACAATTGATACTACTCGGATGATTTGTCAGACCATCACAAGCTGTATCATCTCCTGAAATTATTAACCGAGACAAAGAGATTGTTAAAAAAGCGATAGAGCTGAAACAACGGCCTCCACCACCAATTTACTTGATCGATATTGACGAAGTTACATGCCTTGTTAAAATCGTTGGCATTATCGGACTATCAAGTAACTTCGCTCAGAAAAAATACATGGGAAGTCTGCGTAAAAGACCCGGAAAGCTACCGTCTGTTATCTCGGGAGCTAAATATCGGAAAAATTTAATGGTATTCATTTTAAAATAAATCTAAAAGGCCTCTACTCCTATCTTAATCAACAATAAAGGCAATGATCCTGCAAATTATCGCGGCTGCGATGTAGCTAAGGAGTTGCAAAAAAGTCGGGCGAAATTTATGAGCATTAATTCACAGAAATTGAATTTAAAAAAGAAAATGCCTACATCTCCGATTAAGAATGTGTCGAAGCCAAAGAAGGCTATAATTGAAAATCTCACATTTTTCAAACTACGCGGGCTCAGAGATCCGTTCGGAGCCTGTACATTCAAAACCAAATGTACAAACGTACGCCCAAGCTATGGTATCCGATACAGATCATAAAAAGGTCTCACCTGACCCAATTACAAATGTATTTTCGAATATTGTTCCAAAACTTGAGGAACAAAGTGAAACGAATAAGCTTATTTTTGACAGGCTAGTTAAGCTTGAAAATAGTATTCGCAACAAACGTACCCCACCTTCGACATGAATAGATTTCTTAAAGTTCTTACGTGGAATGCCAATGGCCTTTGGCAAAAACTTTGAGAACTTGAATTGTATATGCAAGAAAAAGATATCGACATCTGTTTAATATCCGAAACTAACGCAAAGAGTAATTCGAAATTTAAGATTAAAGGTTACCTCGGATATCATGCTCTACATCCATCGAATAAGGCTAGAGGTGGAGCCTTACTATATATAAAAGAGTGTATCGAACATCCGATTGATCTTAAATTAGAAATCGAAACAATGCAAGTTAGCTCGATAAAAGTCAGAAGCAGACAATCCTCTCTGAAGATATCCTCTGTTTACTGCCCACCGCGATGCAAGATTGAGAAAATTGACTTTGAAAACTTGCTTAATTCCCTTGTACAGCGTTTTTTCATCGGAAGGGACTTTAATGCAAAACATACATTCTGGGGATCTAGATGCATATCACAGAAAGGTAGGATGATTTATGAAGTAGGTAGAAAGTACAATACCGGATCTGATCGATTGTTTCATAAAAAAGGTATGCCGTCCAACCGACTCAAAGTTGACGAATGCTTTGATCTGATCATTCTTCGGTCATTCTAACAACGAGCGAGTCAATCATTAGAAATGAAAACCCACCCAGACTAACAAACGAGAAAACCAACTGGAAAGGCTTTAAAAACGTTATCAAAAATAATATTCGACTGGGTGTATCGCTTAGATCCCCATTGGAGCTTGAAGTCGCAGTTGACTCCTTTATGAACACCTTCCAAAAAGCAGCATGGAATAATAATCCCCAACAACACAAAATAGAGAGCTATAGTAACATCAAGTACCCATGGGAAATAAGAGATTTGGTTAGACAAAAAAGAAAAGCTCGAAAACGATGGCACCAAACTCGTGCCCCGCAAGATAAAACACATCGCAATCGGTTGAGGTACATGCTATCAAATTCTATTAAAAACTTTAAAAACCACTGGAAAAGAATCGAAATATTCACTTTGGAGAGCAATTAAAGTGATAAAACGGCCAAAACTCGCTGTGCCATCAATTAGGGTAACCCAAGACGTTTGGGCAAAAAGCGATGCCGCCCATCTTGAGGAAACAATTAAACCATTTGATGGTCCAGAAAACAGAAACCGATAATAAACTAGTTAGATATGCAAGTATATCCGAGCTTAAATGTGAAATACAGAAATTAAAGCCTAACAAGGCTCCGGGTTATGACCTAATTACAGGAGAACTTCTTAAAATGTTGCCCCGAAAAGCATTAACTAAACTCCTCTATATTGTAAATGCAGCAATTAGATTAGAAAACATTCCAGGATAGTGGAAAGTCGCAGAAGTGATTATGGTTCTCAAACCAGGAAAATCACCGAATGAAATAAAATCTTACAGATCTATTTCACTTCTTCCAATAAGTTCAAACGTTTTTGAAAGGATTATACTCGGTCGCTTACACCCCATTATTGATCAGAAACGCCTTTTACCTGACCATCAATTTGGGCTTAGAAGTAAACATTCGACTGTGGACCAAGCTCATCGAATTACTAATGTAATTGAGAAAGCTTTCGAAGAACGACCACATATTCGAAGTCGCTAAAAACGCAGCGAAATGTCTAGGTTTCATAAATCGATGTAAGAAATATTTCACCCAATCTGATCTGGCCACAATATATAAAGCGTTTGTACGCCCAAAACTTGAATTCAACGCCCACGTCTGGTCAGGTGCACCAAAATCAACATTTCACCTACTAGATAGGATTCAAACACGTGCGAAAAAACTTTTAGGAGACATAAGAATAGCGAACTCCTTAGTTTCGCTTGAACACCGTCGAAACATATCCTGCCTTACCTTGTTTTATCGCTATTTTAACAACCAATGTTCAAATGAAATAGCCAGCTGCATTCCTCCCATTCAACAATTCAGCCGCAATACTCGTTACGCAATGAATGCAAATCAGTTTACCCTCAAGCATATCTTCGGACGTACGCTGAAATATAGAGATTCATACATAAACCAAACAACACGAATGTGGAATGCTCTACCAAACTCTGTTTTTCCTTTCCATTATAACTTACAGACATTTAAAACCAATGTGCATCGGTATCTCCTTTCGTCTTATCCCTAATTTCCTTAACGCCCGCACTGTGCTAAAACATATAAAGGGTATTCATAACCCCTTGAGTGCGCGCAAATTATAAAAAACAGAAAATTTGCTCAGCAGTATTTCTTGACGTGTCGCAAGCTTTAGACAAAGTTTGGCATAGAGGCCTTCAATGCAAGCTAAGACAACTTCTGCTTGAAAAATTATATAAAATCCTCGTTTCGTATCTTGAGGATAGACTCTTCCGCGTGAAACTTATAAAAGGAATATTCGTAGTTCAAAGAAATATTGGCAGGGGTACCCCAAGGAAGCGTCCTTGGACCACTCTTGTACTTCCTATTTACACGTGATATTGGCACAACAATTGAGGAAACAAATATGAACAAATATGAAGGTAGGACCTTAATAACATATTGGTATTATACAAGCAAGTGCTAAAGTCGGTCTGGATATATGGTATACAACTACGGAGTTGTTCCAGTGAAACGAATCTAAATATTTTATAAACTTTTGAAAAGATCACTCGTCAATGCGCCTTGGTATATAGGGAATGAAGATATACGCAGAGATCTGGGTATTCCCGCAGTTAGAGATGAAACGAAAAATTTTGCAGCAAACACAAAAAACGGTTATTGGGACACGTTAACACAACGGTCCAGCAAATTCTTGACGAAACAAATTTATTGCGGCGTCTTCAAAGAACTGAGTCATTAGATTTGCCCCGATAATAACAAACCGCGCTATAAATAGCGGAGAAGTCAGGAACACTCGCAGGAAAATTACCTGCCAAACATTCATTACTCGTGATAAAAAAAATTGATAGATAAATCGCATACTTAGTTGCAATACAAATACAAAAAGGGGGGTGGTTTTAGTTAGGGTTAAATTCCCAAACTACTTTGGGCACGTGCTCATCGTGTCTTTTTAGATTTCAACCAGCCCTCGGAAAAAAAAATACTGCTAAGCCCAATTTTGCTGTTGCATTCTATATACTAGAAAACATAGCTGCGACATCACCTTTACTTCTATAGTCCGTACCAAAACAGTTGGCCAACGGTCGATTGCGCAGAGAGAGGATTTAAGAGAACAAAAATGACGCGAAAGAGATTTAATCACTAAGCGTTTTTGCCTGTAATTTACAATGCGTAACCCAACTTTACAGTGCTTAGAACTAAAATGCTGTTGAATATCTAAATAAACTTAATTTTTTATTATGAGGTCGACTTTTATACCTAGAAGTCCGATTGTATTTGAAAGGGTTCCCAGCCCTTTTTATGGTTGAACATTTCGTGGTTTAGCGCTAGTGTTGGCTCGGAAGTTTTGCACAATCCTCTCAAGAATCAAATTGAAGAAGTCACATGACAGCGCATCATCTTGCCTAAATCCTTTTTTGGTATTGAATGTGTCGGTGAGGTCGTTTCCGACCCTGATGGAGCAGCGATAATTCTCCAACGTTATACTACACAGATTGATGAGTTTCGGCGGTATACCAAAAATAGACATTGCTCGATATAGTTCGTCTCTGTAGATGCTGTCTTATGCTGTTTTGAAATCGATAAATAAATGGTGGGCATCGATTTGGACTTCTTTGGATTTTTCCATGATCTGCCGAAGTGAGAAAATTTGATCGAATGTGAACTTTCATGGCTTTAAAACACACTGATAAGGGACGATCAGGTTGTTGGTAAACGGTCACATACTTCGGCAAACCAAACAAAAACTTTTCTTGGTTTAAAAAAAAAAAAGTTTGATATTCTAATATCGTGTGATTATAGGGCCAGTCAGTTAGTTAAGTATAGTTAATAAGTTGGCTATTTTTTTCCTTAATTTTTGTCCTGCATGCAAGTTAGTTTTAAAAATGAGAAAAATAAAAAAAAAGGATCTTGTAGGCAATGTTGAGGTGACTTATGCCTCTGTAGTTCGTGCAGTTCAGAGGGTCTCCTTTTTTGTGGATCGGGCAAACGTTGCTGAGATTCCAAGGATGGCCAGTTTCAATTTAGTAGATATCCCTAGGAAACGGGGCCAGCACATTTGATGTGTAGTCAGAGTTACAACCACTGGACATTGTCAAGCTAAAGCCAATCAGAATCTATTCTCATTCTACAACCCCCCTACATAAAGGGTGATCCAAGTAGAGATACTTTTTTCAATAGCCTTTTTTGACAGATCACGTGTGAGTCGTGTCATGCTGTCATGTTATTTTTCGGCGCCTTTCGCAGCAACTCGGACTGACGTATGGAACGACTTGGCGCATTTTACGTCAAGATCTTAAATTGAAAGCGTACAAAATACAGCTTGTGCAACAAGCTTCGCTCTATGGGCTCTTGGAAAATTCCAAGAAGATCCGACGTTTTCGAGGCAAATTTTGTTTACCGATGAGGCCCATTGCTGGCTCAATGGTTATGTAAACAAACAAAATTGCCGCATTTGGGACGAAGAGCAACCTGAAGAGATTGAAGAACTGCCACTTCATCCAGAAAAAACAACGGTTTGGTGTGGTTTGTGGGCCGGTGGAATCATCGGTCCATATTTTTTAAAGAATTATGCCGGTGCGAACGTAACCGTCAATGGCGACCGTTATCGTGCCATGATAACCGACTATTTGATGCCTGAAATTGAAGCTCGTGATCTCGGCGACATTTGGTTTAAGCAAGACGGCGTCACTTCCCACACATCGCATCAATCACTGGACTTATTGAGAGAACATTTCGGTGAGCACATAATTTCACGTTTTGGGCCGGTCGATTGGCCATCAAGATCATGTGATATCACACCGTTGGACTTTATCCTGTGGGGATATGTAAAGTCAAAAGCTTATGCCGACAAACCCGCTTCGATTCAGGCCTTGGAGGAAAACATCACGCGTGTCATTCGCCAGTTACCAGTGGAAATGCTCGAACGAGTGATCGAAAATTGGACTCAACGGATGGACCATCTGCGACGTAGCAACGGCCAACATTTGATAGACATAATCTTCAAAAAATATATGCCAAAGAATGTTCTTTCAAATGATAATAAACATTCTCCATTAAATTTGAATTTTCTGTGTTTTTTTCTTTAAAAAAGTAGGGAACCTCGAAATGGATCACCCTTTATATACGCGTCTTTAAAATAAATCGACATTTCAGAATGATTTCATAATTTTATTTTTACATATCAAAGTAAATAAGCTAAACTTACTTTTTGTTGAGGTTTATAAGATGTTAAGTCCTTTGATTGATAGCGCCCTTCGTTGACATCCTTTTCTGGTACGCTGCAATGCCCAAGTTTTTTTTTATCTTCAGAGTAATTAGTGTCCAAAAATCCAATTTACTATTTAGCCATGTCTTTTGTTTAAATGTTCTCCATTTACAAATCGCGACTTTGCCATTAATTTAAAGAAATGCTAACAAAAGATTCACCGGAGCAGGTTTACCTTTGATCATCTCCTATCCTCTGTTATCGTCACAGCAAATCCTCTTCACTTTCATAATCTTCAATTACCATTTTACAACTTCTGGTCAACTTAAGAGGTTTAGAAGAGGGAAAAAAAGTTAACGATTCCCTTCTTTTGAAATCGTTGATAGATCCACAACATTGTCCATCTTATGTTGATTTTCGTTGTAAAAATAACTGGTGGGTTCATGACTTGCTCCTTGTGTGCTATCTTCATCTTGACTTCTATATAATATAACAATGAAAATGAAATGAAATGAAGTTCGAGTGTGTTTTCCCGTTTTCCTGTCAAAAGCAAAGTTCGTTTAAAACATTTCGCCAATTATATTGCAGCAATGCAAGAATTCAGATTGTTTAAGCAAATGACGAAATGAGTTGTAGTTCTAAAACGTTAATATAATGGTCAATCTCATCGATAAATTAAAGGGAAACACAAAACTACAATTCCTGTTATTTTTTCTGTGGCCGCCAATAAGGTGCATTGAGTCCCTGTAAATCTACGTTATACATTTATAGTTGCCAATATTTTTACGCGTTTCATATTTCACATCGAAAAGTATTAATTGATGACTACTTCCATAAAAAGAAAACAAATTTTGAATATAAACCAATTTTATTTTCTTCTTATTCTACATATAATATATGTTCATATATATGTTTCTTTGAAGTCTATAAGTAGCTAAACCACTGGGCCGATTTTCTACAAATTTTATAAGATTAAACAGAATATATGCAGTGCGAAAATATAGAACCCACATTCTTGAAACTAAGAGTGAGCATATGTATTGCTAATCTAAGTAGTTCAGTAACATATAACATATATATAACTGAAAAACTATAATAGTGAGAGCTTTAAAAACTCCAAATATCATTGTCCATAGGCTATTATTATAAGCATCGTAACAGAAAATGGAGTGATTATATACTTGATCGTGGCATCTCTTTTGTGCGATAATTAATAACCATCATAATATAGAGATGGTACTTTGTCGTACGGTCGAACTTCGCGACGTCAGTGTTTTAAAAGTTTGTGCGTGAACATAAGTTGTTTTCATGAGTAGTATTTCAAATAATGGGTCAGTTGCGAAGAGCATCGGGAAAATTCGCTAGATATTTAATAAAAATTGTTGTATTAATTTTTTTAATAAGTTTGACTGAAATTGTAAGCACCGATTTTTCATGACTAAAGCTGTCATATGGTAAACACAGTCAAAATATTGAATACAAGTTAAAATACGGTAAATTCATGCAGCTGTGATAATAAGAAATCGTAAATTGTAAAATTGTAATTGAAGAATCCTGTTTTCGACATAACCGTTGTATGGAATTAATCCAAGAATATCGTTTATCCAATACAAGGTTAATCCTTCTAAGCGTATTCTTAATCTCGACTTCGACAAAAAAAATTCCCTAAAATAGTGCTTAAAAATAATGGTACAATTGAAACAACATACTTTTTCAAACGATGTCGTATATAGATACATATCCCATAGGGGTTTACCCATGCCTGTCCGTTCTTCATCAGTTTTTGGGGCCTTCATTTATGAGCTAGAATGATGAAATTCAGTAAACGTACTGTTTGATGCTGTCAGCAGAGCAAATTTAAACATTTCTATATTATGATGGCTCAATTTAAGAAATAAGATGGTGTATTAAACGCGGAGAGTAGCCTTCTCATTTTTATTTTGGAATTAAAATAATCCAACCGTTTGCGCTATAAGTGAAAAACGTTTGGTTTTGTGCAATTGAGCATTTGATTCTGAATCGTGTGAAGTGCATAATGTGTTGAAAGGGATTTAAAGAAGGAGTACAAGTACCGATAGTAAATCTAGAAGAGCATATTTTTTTAGAATTTGATAGGTTCTTTAGCACGGAAAAATATTATTGTAATTCAAAAGCAGATGAACAAAGCTCATTTGAAAGCCGTTGTTCATAAGACATAATTGGTTAAAAAAACGAATGCATACAAGCAAAACTCCAACTACACCGTGGACGCACTTTACTGAAAGGAAAGTCCTAGCACTCCTAGTGTCGTACAATATTGTTAACGACGACTGGCAAGCGATGACACATGTCTCCTTCTATATTATGCAGACAAGAGGAACATGTTGAGCATCTATTAAAAAAATCCGTATAAAGTACGATTTGTTATCTGTTCAACGCTGATGTTTTTTTATACCCTATCCCATAGGGGTGTATTAGTTTTGAAATTAAGTTTGTAACTTCAGAATCGCTAGCTGAGTCGATCAAGCCATGGCTGTGTGTCACCGATTTTTTGGCCTTAAATTTTGATCTAGAGTTTTAAAATTTTGTATATAGACTCTCTATCCGACGAAGCAGAACAAGTCAAAACATCATTTATATCCGCCCACTGCAAAATGGTAAATAATTTTAAAAAAGTTTTTGAACAAGATATTAAGACAATCCTAATATCTATATTTTGTCTTTATAATTTAAATTTTAAAGTATTCGAAAAAAATTTTGATACAAAATCATTGGTTGTGATAATACCAACATTTCGTCAGTACATTAATTTTAACCACGCTTACTTTTGGAGGCGTTTTTCTACAGAAACCATTTGTACACACTACTTCATAGCATAACCAGGCGAAAAAAAGTTGTTTTTGGTCGAACCATACAAGATTTTGATAAACTGTCCGAGCAATATGTTGTGACAAAATTCAATTTTCTGTATTTCATCGCCATAAAGCCCACATTTCGTGGATATTCATTTAAAGGATGTTTTTCGTTATTTGATAAGAGAACTGTTACATGCCGTCCATATTGGAATTAATTGTTTTTCTAGGCTCTGCCACGTTATGTGAGAACAATGATATTTGGTACTCGTACGTTTTCTATTTATTGTTTTTTAATTAAAGCCAATTAGTTTATTGAGAACTCAAATGGTTGTACACTAGTGGAGTTCTGAAAAAATACAATTTTTCAGAACAATAGAGCGTATGCCGTCGCGTCGGGAACGGGATAATATTCGAGCTTTAGTTTCTTTTCCTTTGCTTCTACGAGAGATGTGGATACTTCAACTGAGTTCAATGGACTTTTTGCAATAATTTTGGGATCGGTTGAGGAAGAATTAGTAGATCTTAAAGTATATGGATAGTTATCAGGCGTTTAAGACCAATGTGCATCGGTATCTCCTTTCTTCTTATCCCGAATTTCCTTAACGCCCCCCACTGATCTAAAACATTTAAAGGGTATTCAAAACCCCTTGAGTGCGCGCAAATTAACTAAAATCATCATCAATTAAAATCTGTAGGTCTAAAATATTCATGAAAACATAATCTTTCTCTATGTATGAAAAGCTAAAAAGATGAAAAAATTTATAAACAAATTGAAGATATCATAAGCGGTTGTATCAATTGTTGCATTTGTTCAGCACATGGCTTTTACTCGTAGCGTGGGGTAAACATTTTTAGTATTATAATAATTCTAAACATTAATACCAACGCGTTAAAAAAAGCTAATTATTTTAGAAAGTAGAGAAAATACAATCACGTCCATTTTCAGTAATACGTTGTTTTTGCCCAAACGGGGAAATTTGAAATGTGACAGAACAAAATAAATAACATATTTCGTCTCTATAAAGTGTTTTGCCCAGTTTTTGGGACATATAAAAATAATTAATAATATAAACATTTCATCAGTAGACGATTTTAACCCATTCATAAAAAAATAAAAAAATATCAAATAACATAGCATATTTTTAATATTACATACACACTTTAAATCTCTCAAAAGTATTCTTAAAACTACTGCAGAAAGGCAGAAGTAAAAAACGTAATAAATTTGTGCGTGCTGTATACAATTCAGCGCTTCTATTGTTAAACGTCTTACATCATACTACATTCCCAAAATCATTATACATGTACTCATAATGGCGAACGAGAGAAAATAAAAAAAGAAGAACCATAGCGTACTAACTCACACATTACTGGGATGGAAGTTAAAATGGAATTTGAATAAAGGAATTTTAATACCGAAATTCCATGCGCCATCTCGATGGTAAAATGAAGAAAAGAGAATGACAAACTCTTGACACTCTTATTGTACTGTCCTTGAACCATATCAAGCTTATCCGTTCCTGTCACCTAACGATAAAATCTACCAGATTTGTTGTTGCTAGCTGGCCTTTTCAGTGAGTAGTAAGTATTCAACTACACTCAGGACACGAAAGATATACTTAAGAGTATCCAAACACACTGCTTCCAATGGCATGAATACCTTTAGGCGAAATCCTCACGAAAAACGTTCTACAAAATGTTGGTGTCCTTTTCCTTTTTGTTTGCCCTTCGTATCTTAAACTCATTGGTATTGCCCTTGTACGAGTGTAAATTCCAGTCAGAATACTTCAATGCTTTTCTTTTTGAAATATGTCCTTATAGAATTTCCTTATTGATTATAAATTTCTTCCTTTTTGCAGTAAGAATTCTTGGGTTAAATTTGCATACACATTGATAACCTTTTGACTATCATTGGCACCACTATAGCAACCACCAGCTTACAAGGGAATGCAACTGGAATTCTTCAAGGAGTTAATATGAACCCACTAGATCTTAACCACATCAAGGATTTGGTTTATCTTACGATTTATCAATCGAATCCCAATATTGTTTAAGGTACTTTGTAAAGGACATACTCTAGCATATTTAGGTGATTATTAGTAATTATAGAAAAGATAATGGCTTTTCTAAGTGAGTACTGAAAAATGGCATAGCAACGTTATTGCACAATTTTTTTTCAGGATTACCTTCCTCTGGACTTGAAGCTGGGGACAGGGTAATAATATGAATCGTATTACAATGCGTCTTGTAACAAAATCCCCATTAATTTGATTTTCTGAAAGCAACAAGTTCTAAAATTAACAGCGGCAGAAATATTCTTGAGAAGTGTATCGACTGGGTGTAATACGCGCACTATATTAGGTATATTAGTTAGATTATGGTTTTTGTTTGCCAATAAAATAGCTGTATGTAAAAGTTTTATGCGTTTGAGAAATACCTAATTAGACATATTAAGTATCCCTAGGGATATAGTTTTGGATTATAAAGTAGGTGATTAAGATAAGGTATTTACGACGGATAACATTTTGCACGATTACTTCAAAGTTTGCTACCCTCTAATGGCATTTTGATATGAAAAACGTGTAAGGATTATGCAAAGTTAATGTTGCATGAAATGAGTTTTTTTGTTTATCTTGTGTTGGGACCAACAAATAAAAGTCGACTCTGAACAACAATTTTTTTAATCTTAAAAAAGCTTTATGAATGTAAACCAGAATTTACCGAGGGATAGATGTTTTAACTTATACTGGAATCGATAACCAGAAACGCAGCACAAATGCAAGTCATGTAAGAAGAGCAATAAAACTAACCTAAGACAATAATACTATCTGAAACTTTCGGGGCTTAGGAGCTTATTAAAAAAAAAATAATTCAGGAGCTCTTATTGGATAATCCTTTATATTGCAAATATAATCTGTATCGAATATAATGTCAGATAAACAATGTAGAGTCAATAAAACCCATTGTCTCAGTTGCAAAGAGAAAAGCTAGATACACTATTATTCATGTGCGCTATCAAGCACTAGCAAATCCCTGACAGCAAGTTATGGTAAATAATTGTATGGTAACCCCAACTATCTGCTAGCTCAAGTTATTACATTGAAAGGAATGGATTATAAGCTAAAGGCAATATCAATGCATAATATTATGCTAAACTGGAAACCTGTATGCAACCTATTTCTGTGGACATCTGCCATTGAATAACATGGAGAATTTTAAGTTATTGGTGGTCCTTATTTTCAGCGATTAGATTAGAAGTTTTCTAACTAATTATTTTTCAAATTAGTAAGTATCACTAATACATTTATATAATAACAGACAGTCTAAGAATTGCAGATGAAACAACACGAAGGTAGCTACGACTACAAGCAATAAACCTATAAGTGAAATTATTCTACACTTGATTTATACGAACACATTTGTTTGTTCTCTACGGGGTTCAGGTTTAGCGAAAGCACATGCACTAAGCCTACTGGACTCTGGCAGTTCAGATCAAAAATTAAAGCATTAATGGAAAAAGACGGGCAGACGGAAAGACGGACAGACGGACAGACGGATAGACATGGCTAGATCGACTCTGCTAGCGAATGTGCATCGATGTTACCAACTAAACGTCAAAATAAATATTCTCTTATGGGATAGGTTGAAACAAGCAGTCGGTTAATGTAAGATTTATCTCTTTTACTTTTTATATGTGTCTGAAAAGAAAGTTTATATATAATTGATCGATTAAATAAGAGAAAGCCCTGAAAAATTGTTTATTGATTATTAAATTCCGCAATAATGTTGTCCAGTGTACATGCTCGAATTCGCGGCTTTAGTCGATAAATAAAACTTAATTTTCTGTTCAAAGAGCACCACTTTCTTAGTATCGCTTTGCACAAATGGTTTTTTTTTGCGCGACTTAGACTTACTTAAGGTCGGTTTCTTCTTGTGCGCGCCACTTAAGGTGAGGTCTTCCTTTAATGCGTTCGACGTCAGGCTGGGAATCGAAGACCCTGTGAGCCGGAGTATCAGTGTCTATTCGTTCTAGATGTCCTAGAAATCTTAAACGTCCAATGCGAAGTTATTTGACCAGGGGCATGTCGCTGTACAGCTCGTAGAGTTCTTGTCTGAATGGGGACCGAATATTTTTCTAAGAATTTTCCTGTCGAATCGACCAAGGATTTCTTCATCCGCTTTTGAGACGGTCCATGCTTCAGCGCCGTAGAGCAGGACTGATATGATCAGAGTCTTATATAGGATCTCCTTATTAGTTAGAGTGAGGCCATTAATACTAAATTGCCTTCTTAGCCCGAAGAAACTGCGGTTGGCAAGAGTAATTCTTCGTTTAGTTTCAACCATATAGACTGCATTATTTAAAAATTATTTTAATTTAAAACCATTGAATTTTTCAAATCAACTCTGCACAAACAAAAATCAATTCTGTTGTTTACCAATTTAACCAATTTGGTCTTATGAGAGTTCGACATTCAAAAATTTCGCTCCCTAAGCGATTCTCAGGGAGCATACAATTTAATAAGAGAAATCATATGATATCTCGACAGTTAGATTCCGTGGTGGCTGTCATTTCATTATGAAAATGAAGGATGTCGGCTTATTGGCGTAAACTTTAAATTTTAGTTACCTGAAGGAAAAATTCCATAGGGAATAAAGTAGAACTGTGTGGAGGCCAATTATTGTCACGCCTTCTGGAGATCGAATAGCCGTGTTAGACTTTTATTGCTCCGTTGCTCCGTCTTGCTGGAACCATGTAATTTGGCTATAGCCAGTTAAGTTTTGCTAGTCTAACATATCCGCATATCGCTCTAAATACACTGTAACTCTACGTACCCTTCAACTTCAGGGTGGATAGTTCTTCGTTTCGACATAAAAGCAAATACAATCCCTCTAGGCGTATAAAGGGGTTTCTAATGCTTGCATTCCATTCTAAACATTCTGCAAGAACTTAGAGGTCACTTGCCATTGCAGTCTTTCAACATTTTTTTCACAGTATTTCGATCAGTGGCGCGGTGGTTGGTGCAATGAACTGCCGCGTAAAAGGTCTGGTTTTGATACCCAGCCGTATAGCAGCACCTAAATGACTTTTCACCGGCCCTCATATCGTGATGATCTAACGAGCCTGTTGCGCCAAAAATTTGTATTTTTATACGTTATCCCATAGGTTTATATTAGTTTTGATACATAGTTTGCAATGTAGAGAACGAATTTAACTAGATATAGCTTAAATTATATGGAACAAAAGCTGAGCCGATTTAGCCACGTCTGTCTAACTGTTCGTCAGTCCGTACGTTAACGGTTTTTGAACCTTAACTTTTGAGCTAGAATGATGAAATTTGGTACACGTATTCGTTATTGCGCACTGCACAACAAGTGTTAAAAAATTTGAAATCCGCCCGCTGTCACGGCCCCTTTTTAAGGAAACTTAGTTTTTGTTAGAAATTTTGGAAAAGTGTCTGAACAATATATATAGTTTTCAGTAAAATTTTAAAATTTTCGAAAAAATTTTTGTTGCAAAATCTTTTGTAAGTAACGATAATTCAAACATTTGGTACATTTATCGATTGAACAGACGCCCACGTTTTGGAGGCGTTTTCATGTAAAAACCATTTGTATACCCTAGATCATACCATATGGAGTAGAAAAATGTGGTTTTTTGTCGAACCTTAAAAGATTTTGAACAATTTCAATATTTCTTCGCCATGAATCTCATTTTAGGGATATTAATTTGGAGGTTGGGATGGGCTGGGTATTGAAGGATCAGCACAGCGGACTGGATCCTTCTCATCTGTTTTGGCGCGGTGGATGTCCGATTTCTTACCTTGACTACAAGAAGGTAGTATTTTGAGCTAAAGTTTAGCCTTTCGTAATGTTCGGGCATTCAAAATACCCGATGAGTGCCTCTTGTCTATCGAAATTTATTCAATTTGATTCACCATTCGTTGATTTGGAGACCGCCATGTCCCTTAATAGTTATTAAGGTAAGAAAACCGTGTGCTTGATATAGTGGCATTTCGTTACGCAGCGAAGTCGATTAACCACAGTCCGTTGCAATACGTGGTGTCGTGCAGGTTGCGTTTTCCAAAAATACTGCTAAAGTTGTCCTCCCTTCCTGATATTGTGATAAAATCTACCAGGAACAATTTAACATCGTACTTTGCAAGTCGCTCATATATTAGTTTTGTCGAGAGAGCATGGACGAGTGTAAGGCGAAAGCTGGCGAATTTGGTTTTGATGCGGATTTTTATGTCTTCAAAGCTTTAGACTTGTTGACGAAGCCTTATCCTTACAGCGAATCAATCCACAATCGAATTATCTCTGATTCGATTTAGCCATGTCCATTGTCCATCTATCCGTCCGTCCGTCTGTCTGTATGTCACCGATTCTTAGGCCGGAAATTTTAGATAGGATAATGACATTTGGTATATAGGATCCTTGTTCGAGGCTTCAGAACAGGTGTAAACATTTTCAAAATCCGCAAACTGCCACGCCCACTTCTTAGAAAAACTTTCTTTTTGGTCAAGTTTTTGTGGTGGTTTTTGGTAAAAACGGTTTTTGTCCAAATTTTAAAGAAATTCGAGGAACTTTAGATGCAAATACTTTCTTATGGAAATATAATTTGGAACAAAGTTTATTTTCATCCACGTCTACTTTTTGGGAGTGTTTTCCTACAAAAAACATTTGTATACCGCACCCAAGGCATTTGCAATAAAAATACGTTGTTTTTTGTAGTACCACAAAAAATGACACAGTCATTTTCTATACTTTCATCGGCAAAAACTCCACATTTTGAAGATATGGACTTTAAGGATGGGATGGGATAGGGAATTAAACAATTCGCACAACGGATTGTCGCATTCTCATTTGTTTTTTTTATCGCCCCATACCACCCAATTCCAATTTTCAGAAGCAATTATTTAAAGGGTTTTTCAATAAGAACGCTACAAACGTTTTTTTTTAAATAAAACAAAAACGGTTTTGGATATCAATGAAATTCTTTATACCTGTGAAAGTACGTTTGATGCCATTGTGTATGGAACTCGATTTCTTTTGCATGGCCACCACGGGCACGCTTGCAGAAGTCCAGACGCTGAACGTAATTTTCGACAGTTTTCAAGCATAAATCGGCCGATACTGCTGCAATTTCACGTTCGATACTCGTACGAAGTTCATCAATCGTCGCTGGCTTGTTGGCATTGACCATAGACTTGACGTAGCCCACAGGAAATAGTCTAACGGCAAATCGCACGACACGTTCTTCAAACTTGGTTTTCAATAAATTGATTGTGGCATTCGCTGTGTGGCTTGTGGCGCCCTCCTGTTGGAACCAAATGTCATCCAAGTCCATATCATCCAATTGGTAGCGATTCCCATTCACAGTACCGTGCCGGTCTTGATCATCACGGAAGAAGTACGGCCCAACGACGCCGCTGGCCCATAAACCACACCAAACCGTAATTTTTTCGGGATGCAATGATGACTCATGGAGTACGTGTGGATTGCTACCTGACCAATTTCGCATATTTTGTTTATTGACGAAGCCGTTCAGCCAGAAATGAGCCTCATCGCTGAAGATGATTTTTCGATGAAAATCTGAATCATTTTCAGGTGGTTGCTCAGCCCAATACACGAACATACGACGCTTCTGGTGGTCAAGCGGCTTCAGTTCTTGCGTCAATTTGATCTTGCAAGGATGTAGGCCAATTCGCCACAACGACGTCACAGAGATGCCCAACGCTTGAGAACGACGGGTGAGAGATAAAATTGGACTTTCTTCAACTGAAACCTCAGCGGCAGCAATATTCTCGACACTACGGGCACTTCTTTGTCTCAATGGCACGGGAACATTTTGTACTGTGCGTGTGGATTCAAATTTTCCCACTAGACGCTCAATTGTTGATCTGCTAGGGCGATTATGACGACCATAAATTGGACGTAGCGCTCTTAACGTTGAGGCCACTGACTCCGAATTTCGGTTGTAAATTTTTATAATTTTGACTCGTTGTTGGATCGTATATCTTTCTATCATGAAATTGCAAACCTTACTGAAGAGAAATGTCAAAAGAGCGGCAAGAAATATGGCGTCGTTTGCTGTCCCTATCGCTCAACTTTTGTACCGTCCCTGTTGAAAAACCCGAATATTGAGCTTCTATCGCACTAGTGCAGTTCTTGAAGTAAGGTTCAGCCTATTTAATACTTCTTGGAGTTAAATGCTGTGGCGTGTACCGGCAACATTTTTTTTTGAACTAACAAATAGGGTAAAATAGCCTATTGTTGGCACCCCTCCAATGAACTTTAAAACAGTGTTAGATATATTTTTTTAAAGATTTTTTACTCAAATTCGCTTACACTACTTTTCCTTGAACATATTTCGTAAATCTGGCAGCACCTTTGTATTTCGTTACGTTGGCAATACTAACTTAAATACATTTAAAAAACTGTCAAAAATCTTTCCCGCCTTTTTTGCATAAGCGTTAACGATTTGATAAGGGTAGCAGTGAAAAAGAAGTGTCTGTTTTTCTTCTCAGAGTTCAAAAATTTGCCTGTTTCTAGAAGTTTTCCTGTAATTAAAAGACTCAATTTAAGGTATTTTTGTTTAAAACTTATTAAAATGTGTTATTTATAACGTTATTAATGGTGCCAATAATGGGAAATATAATCAACAAATTTCCAAATGTTGGCACTGTGCCCATCATTGGTAGTAGTGCCGATTACCCGGTTGTGGGCATTGTGCCAATCATTGGGTTGAGCCGATTACTGGCACAAATTACACTGCCCATCATTGGAAAATTGAGAATTAAGAGACTATTTTCCTGTCCTTTTTGTCCTACTTTTTAATAAATTATTTCTTCCAGTGTTCGGAAAATGCAAATATATGAAAAGAATTATGATGAAAGCTTAATTCAAACTGCATTACAAGCAATTAAAACAGGTATGCCCAAAAAAACAGCGCCTACAAAATTTGGTATTCCAAGATCGACGATACAATTTAGGTTGAGCGAAAAGTTCTTAAAGGCTTGACCAGGTCCTAATACAATTCTAACCGACGAAGAAGAACAAATACTCGTAAAATGGATAAAAGAATGTGGCAGAAAAGGGTTTCCACAAAGAAAATTTGGCTTAAAGATTAGCGTCCAACAGTTCTTAATCAAAAACAAGAGACCAAACCCGTTTAAGGATAATTTCCCCGGGGAAAAATGGTACTCGTCGTGTCTGAGGACAACATTAAAAGTTGGTTTGAAAAAATAGAAATTTACCTTAAAGATGAAGGGTATTTTGATGTACTGCAAGATCCAAAAAGAATTTTCAACGGTGATGAAACCAATTTTCAGTTATGCCCCAACAACGAAAAGGTTCTTACCGGAAACGGAAACAAAAATGTTTATGAAACTGACCACGCGCAGGCCAAAACTGCAATAACAGTTATGTTTACATTTTCTGCGGCCGGTGAATGTACTCCTCCAATGATAATTTATCCATATAAAAGACTGCCATTGGAAATTCTATCATCTGTTCCAAAAGACTGGGGTGTTGGTAAAACAGAAACAGGTTGAATGAAATCTGAGGTGTTTTACGAATACATCGGTAATGTCCAAAACCCTTTATATATCCTACCCCTTAGCAAGCATTTATAATAGAAATCGTTTTTTCGAACTATAAAAGATATTGATAAATTATCTGAACGGCATATTACAATGACATTTTCTATATTTCATCCTCATAAATTAACCCCCCAATTTTTAGGTTATTAGTAAAATCTAATCAATTGCACAATACAAATTACTTATTTTCCATTAAAATTGGCCCGAATTCGAATCTCAGTAAGAATAAGAAACCAATTAATTTATTTAATATAACATATCAACATAACTAACACTTTTTACAATAAAATTGTTTAAAGCAGTCGTTGATATAAATCGTACGTAAAATTCTCTTTCACAGCGAGTTGGGTATTAGATCAAAGCCAAGTATAAGAGATTTTGACGATTTTCTTGATTTGGCCAAATAAACAATAAACATTTAACTATTGATTGATTATATAAATATTTTTGAAATATGACTATACAAAAGTTTATTCAAGATTTTGAAGGAATCGGTGTCTAAGTGAAAAATTATGTTTTTTCGATGTTGGCCAAATCTGAGAATTCCTTTTAGGGATAGCTAGTTGGGCCAAAATAAAGTATGTGGAATTGTTGCAAAAAGTAAACGGGTGTTTTTTTATAGGTTGGTTTTTCGAATAAAGATAAAATCGGGCAACTCTAATGTCAATTATGTTAAGTTTTGTTTGCCATTTCATCATGAATAGATTTACGATTGAACAATGCTTGCAAATCGTGCAAATTTATTTCGAAAATAATGGATCAGTTCGCGACGTTTACCGCAAGCTCCGTCCATTTTCTGGTCGACATAATCGTCTAGCTGAGCAATTAAATCGGTTAAACATGGATCGTTTTCACACTACGTTTACTCAATGTAATAATACGTATCCGCAGAGACATCAAACAGTGCGCACCGGAGAAACAATTGCCGCTGTAGAGCAAAGTGTTGAAGAGGACCCCAATGAATCGATTCGTCACCGTGCACAGCAATTGGAGCCTTGGCCATCAACTTTGTGGAAGATTTTGCGCAAAGATCTTGGGTTTCGACCATACAAGATCCAGCTTGTGCAAGAATTGAAGCCGCGGGACCATGCAATGCGTCGTGATGTTGAGTTATAGGCCGAAATGAAATTGACCTCGATGCTGATTTTAATCGCAAAATTTTGTTCAGATTTGGTTGAATGGCATCGTCGAAAAGCAAAATTGCCGCATTTGTAGTGAAGATCCACAAAAACTGACTGCTCGTTGTGCTCTATTACGTTATTGCCGAAATACAGCCCCAAATAATCGAAGAAGTGGTTGAAAGTTGGACCTCTAGACTTTGCTTTATTCGAACAAGCACATAGCCAAAATCATATTTAAACATTAACGGCATAAAATTATCCTTCCAATATGGCCAAACTGATGGACATTAAATCGATCTTCTTGTGTTTTATTTCAATTAAAAGTTTTTTACCTCTAAAAAAACACCCTTATTATAAATCAAATTGCATTCAATTTGACGAAACAGTTGCAAGAAATTAACAATTTTCTTTATATGGCGTAAATGCAAAAAAAATGTATATGGATTTTCTCGAAAAACTGGGTGAATATTAAATCTAATCAAAACCGTTTTTGAGCCGAATTTGACATTTTTATATGGAAGGTACCGTTAATATAATGGCTAAAAGGTAACAAAAATATTCCATCATATTCCAACACCAAACCGTCGTAACAATGATGTATCACATTCAAAGATTAAGTGCGCTGAAATGTTCGGATCGTCATGACTAGACCGATTACTACTGGTTCTGAGTTCTTTGGTCTTGAAATATATCGGTCTCTTCATATTTTTCGAGTTATTCTTATAAGTGGCAAAAACCTTGAAGATGCAGAATCTTCTAAGCGACACAGTCCCAAAATGACCATTTCAGCTTTCGTGAAACTTGAATCATATAAAACGTTGTTGTGTAATATATAATGGTTTTCGACAATGGTGTTGTGTACATTTAGTTTCGAGAATAAACTTGAACGACGCGAAGGCCTACAGTCGGAATATGTTTTTAAAAACTCTAAAACGTATATTAAAGACTCTTGCTCCATTCGAAACTTATGAATCCACCCTTTAAAAGATGATGTCCTCTTTATTCAAACCATAAAGTTCAAAATTCGAAAGTTATTTCCTCTTTCATAAATTTTTAGACATTTAAGCAATCATCGGAAATGTGAAGTACCTTCTAACTGTTTAATTTACAAACTCTATAAATATTGCAAGGTGAAACACAACTTTTAAATGAGCTTTAACTTTAAATTGTTATTATACATTATAAGTACATTACTTCTTCCACCCAATCATAATACATGCTTATCCCATTGTCATGAACCCCACTGCGTTATGATCCCCCAGTGTATATTAGTTGAATTAATACAAACGACAACAACGAGCGCATTGCAAACTTTTTTTATTTACCTTAGGCCAACGGAATTCCTTTTTTTTTACCTTAACTATATCAAGCAAAAAAACGATGTACTACCGATTTGCTAAAGGAAGTTGTTCGTGTTGTTGTGTTTTCACACATGATGCGCCTGTTAACACTCTTACAATACATTTTTAACATATAAGCATCCATTGATGAAAATAAACATCGAAACAAAAAAAAACATGTTCTTTGTGCAGGAAATGAAGGGCTTACAGATAAACCCCCCAGATAAAAGCGGGTATTATTGATCAATGACCCAAAAGAAAATTTCCGCTTCTCCAAATGAAGAATATACACCATCTCAGGATATGGTGCGTAGGATAGGTAGCGACAATTCACTGACTTCTTCATCGTCAACACCAACCCCTATCGAAGAAAATATGCTTTCTTCTGTCGTTTGGTATGTTTTTACTTTTAGTTTTAACAGTTCTAGCACGTGCATACATGACAAAGACAACATTACATTGATGAGACTAAAAGAAGAATCAGAAAAAGCGCAAAAAATAACACTTGCTCTATTGTACCCTAATAAAGTGTTATTGCAATAGTCTGGCCGGCCATCAGGATTACTTTGAATAGTATCTCTGTTCATAATAAGACTAGCAAACCATAAGTGCGACGACAAGCCTTGTCTGTATACGTGAATAGGTATGTGTATAAAAAGGAAACGTTTGATATAATCGAACAAAGTTCCTTTGACAAGGTTTCAGCCTCTTTTGTATTACAATACAAGTGTAGGGCAGGACGATATGTTTCCATCCCTAGGCAGAGAAAATTTCATTAAATCTTTAACATGATTTCGGGAAGAGCAGTATTAATTCCGTTATTACATTTTTTTATGGTGCTTCCCTTCACTATTTGACATAGTCTTCGGTGTGCAGAGTATATCCTACAAACATATGGTTCCTGCCGTATGTTTGTTGGAATCAATTAATATAATAACTAAGCCACATTCGGACAACAAAAGGATGGAGCTGCAGGCGACTGAACAGATTACGGTAAGGAAGAAAATCTTGGCAGAGATATGCTGCCCGTGGCTACATTGTTACTAGTGACAGGCGAATATAGATGAAAGGTAAAATGCGATCTAGGATTTTGTAGTGATATCCCATAAATTCCTTTCATTTTCGAAATAAATATGAGTCTTTTTTCCTTGTGTGGGCAGTAGAAAAATTAATAAAAAATTTTAATGTTTATTTTTGTTTTATAAATAAGATTAAGGTAAGTATACACCCAAAATGAGATAAGCGACAAACTCAAATAGATTGATGGATAGAAACAAAGATCATTGCCTGCTACCTATAAAATGTTATAAATATTAATCCAAAACATCTGGTCATGGTGAATTTTTAAGTCGATCAAATATACGATGGTTGGACGTTGTGGAATGAGGGTAGACTCCGATTGGCTTTAACTTGACAATGCCCAGTTGTTGTAACTCTGACTACACGTCAATCGTGTTTATTTTAACCTCCATTTGGTAACCATCGGATACTGGTCCAGGATTAACTTGCTAATATATAAGTCCAAGTATTGATAGCAAGAAGAAAAACAGCCAAACAATGAAGAGCCAGGTCAGCACGGCACGGAATACCCGGCCTGCTGTCCCAGGCGAACCTAGATGAGCTGTTCTTACATATTCGGACAACAGGTTATTTAGGAATCTCAACTCTGAAGGTTAAGTCATGCCCCCTGAACAGGTATGGTGTCTGATGAACCGAAGGGACAACTGCAGAGCTCAATCCAGTAGTACATACTGAACGCCCCTTGTCCTAGAGCTATATAATACGTTGGAACTGGCCTTACAGCTTTGTGCTTTGGGTTAACTACCAGCCCATGAAAAAAAACATTTTTTTACGAACCTATAGCCTTGGAAAAGACTAATTTTATTGTTGACGACCCTGCTAAACGAAAAAAGTCAACGATCGTAAATGCACCTGGATTGTTAGAATATTGACATTGACATTGACATTGACATCACAGTAATTCGCACTACAGACACATAACAGCACTGGCGACTGAGGCCATCGGCTGGCGTGAGAATATTAAACAGGACGGATGCAAGCGAACAATTATATTGCTGCAAAGCATGCATTACCTACCATCATCCAGGAAATACCAAGCCATGAGCAGGACAAAAAGAAGATGTGGCATTTGCTACGGGCCGTGTAATAGTGAGCAGAATGAGAAGACTTATGTTATCAAGACATTAGCAAACGCAGTGTAACGGTTCGCATCAAGGCCGAATTCGCCAACATAAACTTTATATGCGCTCACGCTCCGAAAGAGGAAAAATATGATGTAGCTAAGGATTGCTCCTACGAGCTCCTTGACAACACCTATGAGCGACTACCGAAGTACGATGTTCAAATCGTGCTCGGAGATTAGGAAAACACAGCCTGCACGACATAACTTCTGGCACACGGTTTCCTCACCTCAGTATCATCAATCACTCTCCATATCAAAGAACGGTCAATCAATTTTACCATATTGCGGGAAACAAGAGACACGCATCCAAGACTTTGGATGTCCGAACATCAAAACATCAACTCGAACCAATACCTTGTTGCAACCAATGTAAAAATTCGGATATCCACCACTCCACAACAAACCGCCAAGAACTTCGCGCAACTCGTATCCCTTAATCCCTCGATTACCACCATACCAGTAGCATTGAATGTCGAAGAACAATGGCAACGATGCCAACAATTGATCAGCCTCAACTGATATCCAAGTTTTCTCGCGCCCACTATCAAGAAAACCCAACAAAATGCCGACAGAAGCTCGCAGCTAAGAACGAGGCCTACAAGGCTAAGTTGCAGGTGGAGACGAAAGCTGCCATTGAGCTCTTTAAACAAAGAAGAAGGGAAGGACACCACCTTTTCAGAAAGAAGAAAAAGAGCAAGAAAAGCGCACGATCGAGGAATATTGTTCCTGGAGATACACCTCTCTACAGGTGTATCTCCAGGAACAATATTCGCAAGTTTTACCACAGTGAAAAACGTCAAAGCCAAGGATACAGGGCTCCAACAGAATCCTGCCGAGATGAACAATGAAATATCATAGTTAGGACACAGTCGATGCTGAGGATATGGAAGAACCACTTCAATATTGGCAACGACAGCGAAAGCTGCAAACAACCCGATCTGAGTGAAGTGAGGATAGCAATATCTTATCTCAAGCTGCCGATATGACGGCCTTCCCGCTGAGCTTTATATAGCCGGCGGTGATGACTTGGTAAGTAACATCTACCAAAGCCAAATCTGGTTAAATGAAGGTATGCCTCAAGAAAGGAATATCAGCAATTTTTGCGCCAACGTCAGAGTCATACTTCTCCTCAACATCCCCTACAAGATCCTATCTGCCTCCATATGATATGCTCTTATCAGTGTGACTTTAGGCCAGGAAAGTTCATAACACTACGGCAGATCCTGGAACAACCCCAAGAAGTGCAAATTGATACCTATTCATCGATTTCATGGCCGCATGGCCGCATACGAAAGAATTTGTAGAGACGAACTATACATAGCCATGTCTAGTTTTGGTATACCACCCAAACACGTTCGTCTGTTCAAGATGACGATGGAAAAATCTCGCAGGTCCATCAGGGTCGGAAACTACATCATCGACACAATCGATACCAAAAAAAGGTTCAGGCAAAGCGATAAACTGTCTTGTGACTTCTTTAATTTGACTCTACAGATAATGACAAAGTGAAATTACGGCAAACATTACTTGTGAAATAAAGCCGGATTCAGAAAGGAATCATACTTTAAGTTTTAATATGGTTGGGGTGCCTGCTGCTCCCCTGCAACCCCCCTGCTCACTGTTACATTACACCAATACTCCGGCTCGCAGATTCTTCGATTCACATCCAGACCTCGAACGCAGTATACGAATACCTCGCCTTAAGTGCCGCACACAGCTAGAAAAAGGTAGCTAATGACCGAGCTAATTAGAGAGGCATTGTGGTTGAGGCCCCGATTCATTCCGGAATGTAGCGCCACTTAATAAGCATGTAAGTGAAAATATACGAAGATATTTTTGTTTAAATGATTCAACCACTAATGGAGGCGTAGACGTTTAACAAGGTGAAGATCATTTCGCACCCCAATGCATTACAAATTTTAGAAGTATCAGAAGTTTTAGATAATTTTTTACGTAATAACTCATATATTGGTGAGCTTTTAATAGAAAAATACAATAAATTCCGTCAATTACAAACAAAGGTTACATTCACAATTACACACACTCAATACATTTCCTAGGAATTCGAAGAGACGAGACGCAGCGACGCAAATGGAATTCAATACCAGAGTTTATGATTTGTTTGGTATCCTCGACATATCTGAACATTTTTTTTATTGTTGCTATGGTGTTGACATTATTATCTGTTAAAAAAAATTGTTTCTACAGAACGGAGTGAATTCGAACGCTTATCCCCCTTCGAAACCCCTTTTATCAACTAATGAACGGGCCATAAAAAACAACAACTTCGACCGTAACAAGTTCTCGCCTGTAGATGTTTCGAAACAAATAATCACACAACTACCATAAGGACAAAATTGTAATTTATTCGTGGTGGTGACAGTGGCTTATGGTAGCGGTGTAGTGGCAAGTATGGTTGTTGTGATGGTCTTGTAGCATAAATATTTGTTGAGTTTTAATGGTGCGCCAACGCAGCGGTAATTACACTGTGGCAAACGCGGGTTTATGTCTGTTTAGGTTATTCTGCACGTACTAGGACAACATATATTATTAAATAGGAAGGTGTTTATTGTTGTTATGTAATTCTAAAACAGCAGACCTCGGTCGGAGCCAGTTAAGAGGACTGTGTTACACCAAAGCCTGATTAGGAAAAATTGTGTATTTAGTAGATTTAGCTTTGAGCGAACCGTGTAGTGACGAGTGACAACTTTTGTACGGACCTTCTTCGCTATCAGCCAACTTTTAGTCTGCGGCCAGTATCGCTGATTACTACAGGCGATGCAACATTAACTGATGTCCTTCCGTTATTTTGGGAAATAACCTGAAGTCATAATAGGTACTCGTTATATATTTAGAAATAACGTATTATTATTCCATAGGTCCTGGGTGATACGTGCACTAACCCGCACACAAACTCACATTCGGAGCTTTAGCTGCATCCTTTTACAACTACCCGAATTACCCGAAAGGCGCAATTTGTGTCAACAAAGCTGACAGTAATGATTGTCGTGTGCACACGCCAATGAGGCTTGTGATCAGATTCCGTGCACTTGTCTGAGGTGTTAAGTTTCACAACACGCGAGGCTAACTAAGTGCATTAATTATCAGAATATTATGTTCTGTGCAATAACGTGTTGTTAAAGATGAATAAGCAGGGATGACAATTTGGTATTACCTAGACTTTTTTTCACAGTTGGATATCCCATAATTGAAGAAATTTGGTAAAGTAAATGGCTATAAACCCTGAGAATAACCAGGTTAAGTTACTTTTACACCACTATGTTACAATTGAGTCGTCCTTTGATTTAGTTTTAATTTATTGAGCAATAATAACTCTACGAGTACAAGTAAAACTAAATGGTGTTTATCTGTAATATGACAAAATAGAGAGGAATCTCTCCGTTAATTGCAGGTGTTTATAACAGATCAATAGGGGGTACTTAAAAGTCAAGTGGTTTGTCTAAATGAGTCCTTATTATGCATTGCCATTTTATCGTTAATAGATATACGCCGGAACAGCGCTTACTAATTGTGGAAACTTATTTCCAAAGTTAACTTTAAATTGATCCATTTCTTATCTAAACATTATTTTAGCGACGAAGATCATTTTTTGTTAAACAGCTGCGTTTATATGTAAAATTCTCGTATTTCTCATACCCACATAAGGGATGCAGTTACTTCTTACGTTGCTTATGGTTTTATATTCGAGAAATTAGTAACACAATAACACAAGTAGGGTATTAAATCATCCGCACAGTTCATTGTTATTTTTAGGCCTTAAATACTGAGCTATGACAACGAAATCGGTATAAAGGATCCTTGTACGTTGCTACAGAACAAATGTAAATATTTTTAAAATCCTCCCACTGCTACGCCCCTTTTAAGAAAGAGTTTGAAAAAGTATATAAATAGATTCTCAATATCAATATTTCGGCCATATAAATATTTTTTATAACGCCCACTTTTTGGGTCGCATGTCCATTATATGGGACTTACAGTTTTTATAGGGGATAAAACTGAAATATATTAATTTTTTACTATTGTGGTTAAAAAATCTAAAATCTATTGTGATTATAAATACATAAATATGAAATATAATAAATGGCATTGTCACAACATATTGTTCAGACAGTTTCTAAATATATTTTTTTGGCTCGACAAAAAATGACGTTTTTCTGTGGTATATACTATGAGGTAGGGTATACAAATGGCTTTTGTAAGAAAACGCCCTCAAAAAGTAGGCGTGGGTGAAAATGATTTTTAAATGAAATGTTTATATTGCCATTACGTACGTATTTGCATTAAAAGTTTTTTTCAACTTTTTAAAAATTTTGCAGAAAAACGTTGTTTTACTGAAATCGCCAGAAAAGACGCTCATGCATCATAAAATAAAAATAAAAAAATTATGAGAAGGCTACAATCCGCTGTGTGGATCGTTTTATACCCTATCCCATCCCATCCTTAAGAAAACTATCCCCAAAATGTCGGATTTAAGGCGATGATATAGAAAATGTCATTGTCGTCACATATTGTTCAGATAATTAATCAAAATCTTTCATCGTTCAACAAAAAACAATGATTTTCGCCTGGTTATGCTATGAAGTAGTATGTACAAAAGGTTTTTGTATGAAAACGCCTCCAAAAAGTGAGCGTTGGTTAAGCAATTTTTGGAATGTTTAAAATTTTACCGAAAAAAGTTTTTTTTACTGAAAACGGCAACAACAAGTGGGCTTGGCAAAAACGTTGTATAGGCGAAATGTAGACATAAGGGGTTTCTAGATATCTTGTTCAGACATAAACTACGTTTTTCTTAAAATGGGGCGTGGCAGTGGGAGGATTTCAAAAAATTTACATTTGTTCTGCTTCATCAGCTAGATTTTAAAACTCTAGCTCAAAATTTAAAGCCCAAAAAAGACGGACGGACAGAAGGGCAAACAGACATGTCTAAATCGACTCAGCTAGCGATACTGCGTCGATCCATATACTTTGAGGTATATCTAGCAAAATTATTTCACTATGTTACAAACTTAATGTCAAAACTAATTAACCCCTATGGGATAGGGTATAAAAAACAATAAGACTTAGCTTGCCAAGAGACTTACGAAAATATTCCGAAAGTTAGCAAAAAATAGTACAATAGTTGATTTAACAACTGGTTAGTTGAACAAATGCGTCCTTGCAAATGGCTCCCAGGCGTATAGTGCATACTCTTATGTTACTAGAACGTGAATTAATATTTTCGAGTAGGTCGATGTAAAGTGACATTAAGAAAACACTTCCTACACGAATGTCCAGATCTATAAATAAATATCGTCCACAAAGTAGAAATTTGTGAGTTGCAGCACTGTTGCAATAGTATAGTATTGAGGATAATTTGCTATGGCTTGTAAAATTTTAAAGCCTTATTAAGAAAAATGGTTGCACCACCTCAATGATTTTTCACTGGCCCTCCTCTCGTAAAATTTTCTGACAAATTATCCGAGTAGTGTAAATTGTCAAGAAAAGCTAATCTCCAATTCGCCGTTCGGAGTCGTCATAAAACAGGGGGTCCCGACATCGGCAAGGAGAACACACGCACGCAGGGATGGTTGTGAGAAAGCTCAGCACTGTGTGCTAACGAGCCTATTGCGCCAGAAATCAGCTTTTTTTACCTTTCTCCCACTTACTCATACTCCAAATTCGTATCTATTTCAAACTTGGTATGTAAAATTATATTATTTTTTTATGTTTTGGGACTATGCATTTTTAATTTTTTTCAAAGTTTTATAAACAATTGAAATAAAAATAATGCAAAATTGGATTTATTGTTATTTCTCAAGCGAAATAATGCCTGTTTTGTTGGATTGGGCTTACTTACTTACTTACTTAAGTGGCGCTACAGTCCGGAATGAACCTGGGCCTCAGCCAACATGCCTCTCCAATTAGCCCGGTCATTAGCTAACTGCCTCCAGTTGCAGACTCCAAGTTATTTGAGGTCGGTTTCAACTTGTGCGCACCACTTAAGGCGAGGTCTTCCTCTACTGCGTCCGACGTCTGGCTGGGAATGGAAGACTGCGAGCCGGAGTTTTGGTGTCCATTCGTTCTTAGGCATGTCGCTGTACAGCTCGTTTAGTTCTTTGTTGAATCTTCGTCCCCATAGCCCCTCAACGCAAACGGGAACGAAGATTTTTTGAAGAATTTTCCTCTCAAATCGACCAAGCATTTCTTTATCCGCTTTTGAGATGGTCCATGCTTCAGCGCCGTAGAGCAGGACTGGGATGATCAGGGTCTTATATAAGATCTCCTTAGTAGTTCGAGTGAGGGCTTTACTACTGAATTGCCTTCTTAGCCCGAAGAAACAGCGGTTGGCAAGAGTAATTCTTCGTTTAATTTCTGAGTAGATGTTGTTGACAGAGTTAATAGCGGAGCCGAGATAGATAAGGCCCTGTACTACCTCAAAGTTATATCTGGCAATGGTGACGTTCTGTCCACTTCGTCGTTGTTGTATGTCCTTTATTTACTCATTTATTGATAAAACCACTTTTGCCGCTTCCTTCTCTATACTAGCAAACGTGGTAATGACATCACGTTGGGTCCTACCAATGATGTCAATATCGTCGGCGATTGCTAGTAGTTGTACAGATTTTTGGAAAATTGTGCCTCTGGTGTTGGCTCGTGAGTTTTGCATAATCCTCTCAGGAATCAGATTGAAGAAGTCACATGACAGCGCATCGCCTTGCCTAAATCCTTTTTTGGTATCGAATGTGTCAGAGACGTCGTTTCCGACCCTGATGGAGCAGCGAGAATTCTCCATCGTCATCCTACACAAACGGAAGAGTTTGGGCTGTATACCAAAACTAGAAATGGCTCTGTATAGTTCGTCTCATTAAATGCTGTCGTATGCGGCTTTGAAATCGATGAATAGGTGGTGGGTATCGATTTGGACTTCTTGGGTTTTTTCCAGGATCTGCCGAAGTGTGAAGATTTGATCGGTTGTTGACTTTCCTGGCCTAAAACCACACTGACAAGGACCGATCAGGTAGTTGGTAAACGGTTTCAGGCGTTCACATATTACGGCAGATAGAATTTTGTAGGCGATGTTGAGGAAACTTATGGCTCTGTAGTAGGCGCAGTTTAGAGGGTCTCCTATTTTATGGATCGGGCAAACGATGCTGAGGTTCCATTCTTCAGGCATACTTTCTTCCGACCAGATTCGGCTTATGAGTTGGTGGATGTTACTTACCAACTCATCTCCATATCCTCAGCATCGACTGTATCTCAACAACGATATTTCCTTGTTCATCTCAACAGGATTCTGTTTGAGCCTTGTATCCTTGCCTTTGACGTTTTACACTTTGGTAGAACTTGCGAACATCTTTCCTGGAGTGGAACCTCTCTTTATCCTCGATCGCGCGCTTTTCTTGCTATTTTTTCTTCTTTCTAAAAAGCCGGTGTTCCTCCCTTCTTCTCTGCCTATAGAGCTCAACGGCAGCTCTCGTCTTCACCTGCAGCTTAGCCTTGTAGGCCTCGTTCTTGGCTGCGAGCATCTGTCGGCATTCCTCATCAAACCAGGGTTTCTTGCTGGTGGGCGCGAGAAACCTAGCACACCAGTTGCGGCTGATCTAATGGCTTGTTGGCATCGTTGTCATAGTTCTTCGATATTCGATACTGGTGGTATGGTGTTAATCGAGAGGTTTAGGGATACGCGTTGCGCGAAGGTCTTATCGGTCTCTTCCGATTGCAGCCTTTCGACATTAATTTTTTTTACAGTATCTCTGGATTGTTGTGGCGTGGTTGATATCCGCATTGTAACTTTGGCTGCAACAAGGTAGTGGTCCGAGTCGATGTTAGCTCCACGGAATGTTTGGACATCCAAAACACTGGATGTCATGTAGGATATGTTTTCCGCCAATACTGCTAAAGATGTCTTCTCTTCCTACCTTTGCGTTAAAATCTCCCAGCACGATTTTAACATCGTAGTTCGGTAGTAGCTCATAGGTTTTGTCAAGGAGCTCATAGAAGCTGTCCTTAGCTTTTTCGTCCGTTGTTGCGTAAGCGCAAATAGGGCTAATGTTGGCGAATTTGGCCTTGATGCGGTTCTTTACAATGCTTTCGCTAAGGTCTTGGAAACATATTTGGAATGCGCTTATTGGACTTATTTCACCGCAATCCACAACACACTTACCTCAAGACGACTGAATCCACAGCAAGAATATTTTTATTTTAAGGCTACAAGTTCCTTTTGATAAGTTTCAAATTTTGGAAACACCAGCGATGTTCATGCTGAGCATATATATTCATTCAAATTCCTGCATGCCTCATAATGCTTACATTTCCGAAAATTAAAAAATGAAGCAATTTATTTTAAGTGTCTTTCTTATCCCAGTTATATTGGCAATTTGTAGAATCGATAAACAAAAAAAATTTAATAAAAAAAAGTACAAATTAAAACCGAAATTAAGAACAACTCTAAAACCAAAAATAAAATGAGGTAACGGTACCATTTCCAAACTCCACACATCCACCAATACATGATCATTAATATCATTGGAAAGGGTTATACAATACAACCAACGTACATTTTTAATGACTCAATGTTAATATACATATACAAACAAAAACCAACCATCTACTCTATCCTGCAATCAGGCGCAACTTTTATTGGGTTCTGCGGTCTGTTGCGATGCTGTGCTCGATTGTGCACATTTGTATTTCGGGTGCTTTTCAACAAAAATCGATGCTCCAAATGGAAATATAATAATAACGGAAACCAATTGCTGCCTTTAGCGTAATATCCGTGCTCCCGAATAATGGCATCAGTGTTAAGCGAATCTATTTACGATTGCCAGCACATTATTTAGCCCTAGGGGAATATTTTGCTGAGGGTTGTAAAATTCTCAGGTTATTTATCGTTGTTATGTGTGTCTTTTTCACATTCCATGAATGATTAGATGCTTACATTTTTTATAGGAAAGCAAAAACTAAATAAAAATAAACATGCTTTATATAAAGTATTTTGTGCATTCCAGATCCTTATGATAAAGATGAAAATTTTATGATCTAAGCTTTTACTTTATAATTTTTAATTTCTTATGAGAATGATATTCTGGGAGAATGGTTCAAAAATATAAACCAATAGTATGCCACTACATATATATACCCTATCCAACAGGGGTATATTAGTTTTGGTACATAATTTAATTTGGTACATGTGATCCATGTACGTGCTTTTCGAACAAGCGTAAACATTTTTGAAATCCGCCCACTACCACGCCCCCTTTTTAGAAAAACAAATTTTTAAGCCAAACCGTTACATATTTTGAAAAAGCTGAACAGGATATCTAGATAATATTCATGTCTATATTTCGTCTAAACAAAGATTTTTGCCACGCCCACTTTATGGGGGCGTTTAAAAAAAATATATGAGATCCACTGATATATATGATCCACTGTGTGGATCGTTTTGTATCCTATCCCATCCCATCCTTAATACAAATATCCCTAAAATGTCGGATTTAGGGAGATGGAATATGGGAAATGTCAGTGTCATAACATATTGTTCAGACTGTTTATCAAAATCATTTATGGTTCGTCAAAAAAAAACACCAGTCTTCACCTGGTTATGCTATGGGGTAGTGTATATAAATGTATTAAAACGCCTCAAAAAGTGGGCGTGGCTTAAAATGATATATGGAAGAAATGTTTGTATTTACAGAACCATTGATTTTGCATCACCATTTTTTTCGAAATGGGCGTGGCAAAAAACTTTGTTTAAGCAAAATATAGACATTATGTTTGTCTAGATATATTGTTCAGGCTCCTTTTCAGTGTCTCTAACGGTTTGGTCTAAAACTATGTTTTGTCGAAAAAGGGGCGTGGCAGTAGGCGGGTTTCAAAAATGTTTACACTTGTTCTGCTTGGAGCAACAACAATCACGTGTACCAAATTTCATTGTTCTAGCTTATAATTTAAGACTTAAGACCTGGTGACGTACGGGCGGACGGATGGACGGACAGACATGTCTAAATCGACTCAGCTATCGATTCTGAGTCGATAAATATACTTTGAAGTATACCTAGCTCAATTATTCCTCTATGTTATAAACTATGTATCAACTCTAATATACCCCTATGGGATAGGGTGTAAATAGGTTTTTCGGTAAAATGTTTAAACATTTCGTAATTCGGTAATATAAATATATCATTTTTACCCACGCCCTATTTATGGAGGCGTTTTCATACAAAAACTATTTGTATATCCTACGCCATACCATATTCAGGAAAAAAATGTTTCTATTTTAGTCGAACCATATAAGATTTTGATAAACTGTCTGAAAAATATGTTGCGACAATTTCAATTTTAATATTTCTTTGCCATAAAATCCACATTTAAAGGATATTAATTTTAAGGATGGGATGGGATAGGATAAAAACGATCCACATAGTGGATTGTAGCCTTCTCATATGTTTGTGGTTCTTTTAACAAAGTGCAAAAGATCAACCGATCCAATTAACAATTTAGAGTCCTCCTAAACTTAACGGAATTTGAAAGTTGTGATTAGCCTAGTCATGGTGATTGTGTTAATAATAAAATTAAATATAAAATAAGATGAAATAGCAGCATCATGCCATTGATAAATATTTAACAGCATAAAACTATAATCAGAAGTATAGCTATGATTATAGTTTTTAATATATTAAAACGTCGAGATTTTTTGACCCGAAATCCTCGCATTGTGGTACAAATCAAAGTACTGAAAACTTAATTAAACATTTTATTGTCTAATACTTAATATGGTATGGCTTTGAAATAAATAACTATATTATAAAAAAGTAATAAGAAGTACTAAATTAAAGCAGTCATTTTGGAGTGCTTTTCATTTTTATTTAGAACATAAATATATAATAGTTCTAATGTTCATTCAGACATTGCTACACTTTATGGGACACCAAACAACAATTCAAATAAAACCACCAATTATCTTTTTATCAATCCAAAAATTCGCCACATAAAGCTTTGTCGTTTAAAATCAAACTTTTAATAAAATATTGAATAAATATTTTTAGAATTTTTAAACGTTCACATATTTCGTCCCGGTACACAATTTCTAATATAATTTCAATGAAATGTTGTAAATGTAATCAATGAAATCACAACATTTTTGTTTTCGAAAAACGTCATTTTGGTTTTTGAAAAGCGGTACTCCGATAAACTCCCATAAAACGCTAAAAACGATAGAAAAACCATACGAATCTTATTAAACAAATATGGTAAAATTGAATTTGAAATAAAAATGAAAATTACATAAGTAATTTAATACCCAATGCCATTTCACGTTTTTATGTCTTGTTCATATTCTTTTGATATTTTTTAAGCCCATACAAATATCCAAGGCTCTAGTTAAAGCAACATGAAAACGCTCTAGGAAACAGTTGCTTACTTTTTTGAGGATTTAAGTAACAAACGCTGTGCCAGTATTGCTCAGAAAATGTCGATTATAAATTTTAAATACTTTTATTTAATAAGAATTAACAATTATTAGCATTATTTGGTATAAATCAAACTTATGTACATATTTTTTACGAACAAGATTCAATGATGCATTCCTGAGCCTATTCAGCTCAAATATAGATACATTCCAAATGTCATGTATCCTATTTGTAGTTGCCTTTTCCTGATTGCTATAATTGTACCTTATATAAAGATTCAATTCATATTTCCTAAGACATTTGAGTACACGAACTTTTTTAACTTTTCTGAGAAAAAATATCTACTATTTAAAATAAATTAATTTACTTAGATATATATATTGATAATCGACCATGAACGAATTACATACATTAGTATGTAAGGTGTATGAGGATTTCATAAAATACTCTGGAAACTTTCCCAAGATCTATATCACGTTTTCACCTACTCATGTGGCAAATGTGTCGTAATGAACTACGTGCTATGAAAATCCTCGCAATCTTAAATATAACCAATTTCATCCATGAAAGACTTACATTCGACTTTAATATTCCACATCTCGAAAAAACGTTGAAACACAATAATTTTCTTATAGAAAGAAGCGGTACCATTAACTGAATACTCACCCACACGACCACTATAAAAAAAAAGGATGACGAGGACGATGCTCCTTCAATTAAACATTTCTTAATGAACTTTGACGACACAAGATAGAGGGATTATATCAAAAGAATGCAAACTTGCAAACTTTTTCTTCTTGTTCGCTGGGTCACGAAAGTAAAGTGATGACATCCACATCTTGAGTGGTAAAAGGCCGGAAATTGTCGACATCGAAGTAATTCACGTAATGACAATGGTTTCACATTACTCAGGCCATTCTACTCCATCACGATAATTTTCATTCAATCTTCGCTTATTTTTATCGCTCCCTTTCCAGCATCATTCTACGTCAATGAGTTACTTACACTATCTCGAAATTGTTTTCCTGTTGTTCCGCACTGCGAGTTTGCGTTGCTTTTGTGTTCCGGTGGATATTGCGGTCATTAAGCGTGATAAAACCTCTGTTGAGGAAATATATCCGCCAAGGTTTGTACCAACTGGCTTCGACTCTTTGTCGGTTAAATGATTAATTGAAGCTGTTTTTGTTTTTGCTCATTATCGATTCGCAAAAAGGACAGTATCCCGACCCAGTTCACTGTAGAATGCTCGGTAATATATTTCTCGAAGTCACTCGAAGTCGAATCACTCCGAAAACCAAAATCAAACTTAAATCGAACGTGCTTAAGGCTTCTCATTGGTTCATATTAGTGAAATCATACACACAGAGGCCTTGTTTCGGTGGTAGATATGTATAGTATCTATACGAGAATTGTTACACACTACTCATTAGCCCACATTTAAGGCCAAAATATACTACATATGACTTATTAATTGGAAATGAAATACCACCCTTGATGTGGTTTAGTTGCCTTAAAATTAAATTGATATAATGCGAATCGGGATGTTTTTGGAGTACTTATAAAACGTTTTACGGTGTACGTGACATCTGAAGTGGAATGCATTAAACGTGAAAGGAAAATTTGTTTTATGGGTTCTTGGTGCGCCCTAGGAAGTTTATCTTGGGTATGAATATAGTATAAAAGCGGATTGTGTAAAAGATATAGAATATCAGTTTAGAGACATTGATTACTCTGTAACAAACCCTGATGGCGCTCCCTTACACGTAGTTTATTTAAATACTTCGTTTTGATGAAAATACTTATACGAAATGTACATCTAATCTGTAGACCATTTTTATGTAGACCCTCATCCACTTTTTAAGGACGTTTTCCTAAATAAAAATTGTCGTATTTATACTCTCTCTTAATATCAAAAGAAAGTCAAAAGGAGCTGCGATGATAATACTTTGACAATATTACCTACTTTTTGGGGATGCTTATGTGAACGAATGGATGGGATAGGGCATTAGACTCATATGTCATCTTGGTCGCTGTACAGCTTGTACAGTTCTTGTTTGAATTTTCGCCTCCATAGCCTCATAGCAAAACGACCAAGGATTTCTCCATCCACTTTTGATACGGTATATTCCTCCCATAGGGTAGAACTAGAATGATCAGGGTCTTCTTAGTATTTCTTAGCTGTCCTTTACTAAGGGACAGCGGCTGGCAAGAGTAATTCATCATTAAACTTCTAACGGGATGTTGTTGTCAGAGTATCTCAAAGCTAAATCTGTAAATTCTTCTTTAGTAATAAAGAAGTCATATAACAATATCTCCCATTTCCTTAATACTTTTTTGGTATCGAATGTTTCGCTTAGTTCGTTGATGACGCTGATTGAGTAGTGAGATATCTCCATCGTCAGCCTGCACAGACGGACGAGTTTGGTCTGTATACAAAACCAGACATGGCTCTGTATAGTATAGCTGTCGGCATTCTTGATCAAACCTGGGGTTTCTTTCTGGTGGGCGCTAGAAATCAAGCATTGCGACTGATCTATTGGCTTGTTGGCATCGTTGGCATTTTTCATCGCCCTTGCTGGGTACTATTGATGTTTGAAACTAAAACATGCATTTCTTACTTCACAGTTGCACAGAATTATTATGATTTGGTAGTATACATGGTCTTAATTTCATAAAGTATTTTCATTATATATTATATTATATGACTATGTCTCAACAAATTAGCATGAAATATACAAATTATTACATCAGCAATTGATTACAATGTGTATTGAAATAAGTAATGCTATTCGTTAAGTTACCAATTATGTATAAACCAATACGTTAATCCATAATTAAAATTAAATTGCTTATTACTTTGACGACTGAAATGATGACCTAAATCATACCTTCCTGGTTATTTTTAGAATATTGAATTCCCACACAAGGACAAGCATGTGATAAGCGAACATTAGACTTTAATAAATATTAATGTATTTTGTAAATTACCTTAATCCTAAGAGCTTTAACTATCATTTAAGACATAACGATCATATTCTGGTATCTTTTGACTTACCTGTAAAAAGAAAAGAAACCAAATTCTTAATTACTAAAACAATAAATATTAAAAATATTATGATTAAAGTGTGAATGCAAAGAGTACAGAATTTATATAATTAAATAACAGAAATTTCCAAACTACCAACTTTTTATACCCTGTCCCATAAGGGTACATTCGTTTTGATACATAGTTTGTAATATAGAGAAATGAATTGGGATGATATACCTCACAGTATATGAATCAGTCGATTGCCTGTCTGTTCGTCCATCCGTCTGTCTTATAATACCGATTTTTAAGCCTAAAATTCCTAGAATCCTTGTGCATTACTGCAGTACAAGCGTAAAGATTTTTTAAATCCGACTACCGCCAAGCTCACTTTACAGAGAAGCTTTTTTTCGCCAAATAGTGAGCAATTAAAAAAAAAACTGTCAGAAGAGCATATTTAGACAATCCCAACACCTATATAATATCCATAAAATGTGTATTTCCACGCTTAATTTTTGGGGGCGTTTTCATTGAAAATAAATATTTTTATTTTTTGTCGAACCAAAAATGACTTCTTAAACCAAATGTCTTACTACCGAACAAGATATGGAAACAATGCCATTTTCTTTATTGCAATTTTATGAAGACTACATTTTGGATACATTACTTTTAAGGATGGTATGGGATGGGATAAATGACTAATAAACGAAATGCATCTTACATTGTTTTCAACGTTTTTGCTTCAAACCTTTTTTATACCCTATCCCATAGGGGTATATAAGTGTTGATACATAGTTTGTAACATAGAGATTAAGCCATGTCTGTCTGTCCGTCCTTCTGTAGTTCAACGGGTCTGAGGCTTTAGATTTTGAGCTAGGATAATGAATTTTGGTATATATGATCCTTGTAAAAACAACGTTTTACTGAAAAGTTAGCGGATTTTGAACATTTTTACACCGGTTCTGCTTAGTCTGATAGACAGTCTAATACTAAATTTCATCAGTCTATCTATAAATCGACTCAGCTAGCGATTCCGATCCGTGGACTTTGAAGTAAAACTAAACTAAAACAATGTTTCTTTACACCCCCACCCCCAACAAGTGGGCGTGGGTTAAAATTGTCTATGGACGGAATGTTTATTTTAATATTACCACTGGTTTTGCATCTAAAGTTTTTTTGCGATTATTTGAAACTTTGACCAAAAATTGTTTTTTCTTTTTTACAGCAAATGCCTAAAATAAGGGCGTGGCAAAAAAACCTAATATTGACGAAACATAATTATTTGGATTGTCTACATATAATGTTATTACACTTAAAAAAAGATTAGAGGCGTTCTATAAAGAAAGAATATTTCAAATTAAAGGGACAGACTTTAAAATAAATAGCAACCTCAACCAGCTTTGATATAAAGATTTTACATACCCAACTTTATATACTGATGCTTGGGATATTTAAATGAATTGAGAAAAAAAAAATTAAAACAGGGAACCGCAAAAACTGTCTGTCTTCATAAATTGCGCATGTTCCGAACTCCTCGCACTGCATACCTTTCTTGGCATTATAATAAACGTCTTTATTTGCAATGTGCCTCACTTTAGTTAGTATACCTGAAAAGATTACTCGTTGCAAATGGTTTAATGATAGCCTTTCTACGGTTCCATCTACTACACCTATTTTTAAAAACAACCCCTATTATAATGCTCTGGGAAACAATACCCATTCATTTGTTTAGATCGACACGAGGTTTTAAGTAAAGGTACTGTACGTAAGTAGAGTTGAATGAATTATGAACGAAAGAGACACCATTAAGCAAAGCCATTAATTCATCCCTTCTACTCTTGTCACACTTATTACCACTTCGCTTCACATGCTGTGTAATTGTGGCAAAATGACGTCCACATAATAGGGTGTGAATACCTTCAACGTAACGTCTTGTGATTTTGCAGATAAAATGTAGAAACCTCCTTCTTAGGGTTTCTCGTTATAAAATTAAGATTTACAATAGCGAAGAATGAATTCAATAGTGATATAGGTCACAACCGGGTATTTTCATATAAATTTGGTACAAAATATGCTTTTAGTTTTACAATTAGTGTTGTAGAACTCCGGGTGCAAACATAAAACTTTTGGGGTAAAAATAAGGTACATATCTTCAGATTCAGCTGGCGGAAAGACCACTCTAATACTAAAAGCAACCGACGTGTACAAATACCCAAATACCGAACTAACCATCTTCCGAAAATGATGGTGTCTAATATCATGTTATTAAAAAAAATATTTTTTAAGTTGCTGATTTCATAACATAACAACATTGAGACTTATGGCCGACATACAAATTTGTAAAAAGGTTTTTACAAGCATTTTTCATTTGTGATAAGAGTACAATAATAGCTCACTGATAGCACAAAAGCATGGTTTTATGTTGGATTTATAAATGTCGGAACTTACCATCAAATCAGAACGGTTTAGTTGAGGATTAGGGTGGTATACATAGGTATTTATAATATGCGGTACAAGAACTTTTAATTCGGAATTTGAAGGAATGTGAATCATTATGTGTGGAATTTTTGCAAACAGTATTTGTAATATATATACTCAATTGACTTCATTTATCTTATTAAGTTTCTGAGAAATTGAAAACATTTCTTTTAGGGCATAAATCCAAACATCCGTTATAATGATTTACTCGAATAAACTTAGAATGCAGTTTTATTACATATAGTATTTTCATTGTATACGTTACGCCATTTTCGAGAAAATCGACGTTATGTTTAATTTTTATATGAGACTATTTGAGGCTACAAACCGGTTTGGGAATCGTTCCCATCCCATACTTTAAATTAAAATCCCCAAAATGTGGGCTTTTTGGCAATAAAATAATGAAAATGACATATTGTTCAGGCAGTTTATAAAAATCTTTTATGGTTCGACAAAAAACAAGGGTAGGGTGTGAAAAACATACTTGGGCTTGAATAACATATAGAAGAAATGGTAATATTATAATGACCAATGACCTTTTTTTTCGAATATTGAAGTAGTAACAATTTTCTGAAAATGTTTTTTTCGATCATTTAATTATGACACAATAAGGTCACATCGCGTCAACAAGCTAAATTGCCGCATTTCGAGTTAAGAGAAACCACATGAGACCCTTGAGACGCCATTACATCCACAAAAGCTGCCTGTTTGGTGTGCTCTATGGGCTGGTGGAGTCATTGGGACATACATCTTCCGAAATGATGCTGGAGAGTCAGTTATCGTTAGTCAGCGCACGTCACAAATTATTTATTGAAGGAAACATTCGTTGAGCGCATAAATTCGCGGCATGGACCTGTAAATTGGCCTCTAAGATCGTGTGACTTAACACCATTGGATTATTGGGCGGTGCAAAAATCCTAATGTAGACGAAACATAAATATTTGGATTGTCTACATATAATGTTATCACGCATTATAAATTCGCGGCATGGACCTGTAAATTGGCCTCCAAGATCGTGTGATTTAACACCATTGGATTATTTTCTTTGGGGATATGTAAAGTCGCTCGTCTACGCCAACAAACCAGAAACGTTAGGAAACTTGGAAGCCAACATTCGTGGCGTAATTGCCAAAATTGGTTCAAAACTGGACTTCTAGGCTTGGGCTTATGCGAACCAGCTGCGGCGGTCACATGCCCGAAATCATATTTAAACATTAATGGCATAGCGTTCTATAAAGAAAGAGTATTTCAAATGAAAGGGACAGACTATAAAATAAATACTAACCTCAACCATATTTTATATATAGATCATACATACTCAACGTTATATATTGATGCTTGAGATATTGGGACCAACATTCGTGGCGTTATTGCCGACATACGGCACCATATGCTCGAAAAAGTGTTTGAAAATATGATCTCCAGACTTGGCTTTATTCGAGCCATCCATGGCTTATAATTATCCTTCCACCCACGACATCTAAGCCAACATGCCGAGCAAAATATGAATGATATTACATTTTTTTTTTCAAAAATCGCGATATAATTTGTTTGCAATTTGTAAATGCGTAGCGTATGAACATACATATATTCCCACCTGATGTCTTGGCATTGGTTCAATACTTTGCGTGTGCTTGCCAAGTCATTATATCCTATCCCATAGGGGTATATAAGTTTTGACATTATATGTTTGGCCATCACGGAGAAACCGAAAAATTGTTTTATTTTTTAAATTTTTTGTTCGGTTTTGATATTTCACCGAATATGGTACAGAAACAAAATAACGAAAGTGTAGGAAATGTGACGTCTACAAACTTCGACAAAAAAAGTTGCGAGTTACTACACAAACAAATGCGAAACTGCAAAATGAAAAAGTAGAATTTCGGTACGGAAAAATAAAATAAAATCGTTTTATATGAAAAAAAGATTGCAAGAAATTAAAATAAATTAGATTATAGAATTAGATTTGGCGTAAAATTATGTTTTTCTAAAAAGAGGGCGTGGCAGTATGCCGATTTCAAAAATTATTACACTTGTTCTGCTGGGAGCAACACCAAACACGTGTACCAAATTTCATCATCCTAGCTTAAAATGTAAGACCCAAAAACTGGTGACGCACGGACGGACGAACAGACATGGCTAAATGTTAGCGTATATCAGCTGCTGATGTTGTTTGTTGTCATTGGTGATCTGGTATCAACATTTTCTAGGCATTTTGAGTTTTAAATATGCACTGCTCTTTCGTTTTGTTTTTTTTTTAAACATAAATAATGCCACGCAAGTTATGTTATGGGAGTTTGTTGAAAGAAAAACGACTGCCGACTCTTCGGAAAGACGACAAAAACAAAAGAAGAAGTAGTGTAAATAAAATAGACCGACTCATAGGAGTGACGATTAAAAAGTGTCTTTATTATTTCATCAAAAATGTTCTGAACGAAACTGAATGCTTTTGCTTTATGAGCTCTAAAGCATTTGAGCTGTCTGGAGCGTTTCCGCTGCAGATTAGCATGTCAGCATTTCTCCGTGGAAGACTGTGGGAATTCATAGATAACATAACTCCTCATTCCCCAGTTTTTTTTTATTACAAATGAACTAAATCCTATAGTATAGATAATAAATTTGTGAAATTTAAGTTCTGTAATTTCTTCTATGTTGTTTTCATAATTTAATATATTTTTTTCAAAATTTAACATACTATCTTCATTTTAAGTAATATTTTGGGTATGAGGTATAACAAATCGTTCCACAAGTTTATACAAGGTGGCGCAAAAATAACCTTCCGATGATTTTTGGCTGTAATTAAACAAAAAAATGAAAAACTGTAATTCTTCTTGTGGATTATTTTTATTGGTCTTTTAATTTTTTTTACATCAAGTTGAGAATATGATGTCATGTAAATGGCCGCCGCCACAGTTGATTGTCATTTGAGCAATTTTTATGGCATTTTCCATCACTTTGGCCAAAACTTCCGGCGATAGGTCCTCACATTCTTGACGGATATTGTCTTTAAGAGCTGCAAGAGTCTGAGGCTTGTTGACATAAGCCCGCGACTTCAAAAAGCCCCACAAAAAGAAGTCTGGAGCGGTCAAATCAGGCGATCTTGGCCAGTGCAAATCGCCAAAATGGGAGATTAGGCGCCCGGGAAATGCATCCTTCAGCATATCGGTTGTGGCACGTGCAGTGTGTGCCGTTGCACCATCCTGTTGGAACCACATGTTTTCCAATCCTAATTCATCAAGTTGAGGCCAAAAGAACTCGTTGATCATTGCTCTGTAGCGCTCACCATTCACAGTAACCGTTTGGCCCGCGACGTCTTCGAAGAAAAAAAGTCCATACAGTGACTTTGAGCGGGTGTAATGGCTCTTCGTGGGTTACACGCGGGTTTTCAGTGCCCCAGAAGCGTAAATTTTGCTTATTTACGTACCCGCTAAGATGGAAATGGGCCTCATCACTCATGATTATTTTTGATGAAAAATCATCTTCCTCTTGGTGGTGATTAAGGATGGCTTGAGCGTATGTTAGACGCGATTGGCGGTCAGCAGCTAACAGCTGATGCACCGTTTGGACTTTGTACGGAAACATCTTCAAATCTAGTACCAAAATTCGCTGTAAAGACCGTCGACTGATACCCATTTGCGTGGCACGTCGCCTGGTCGATGTCGACGGCCCTTCCATGACATCTTCGGGTACAGCAGCAATATTCTCTCAGAAATTTTCTGAGGACCCCGGGGGCGTCAAAAAAATCGTAAAAATTGAAAATTTTGATGGAAAACTAAAAATTATCGTCACCCCGGGATCCTCAGAAAATTTGGGAATTTTTAAAATTTTCATCAAACATTTAAATTTTTCATGACCCCGGGGTTGTCAAAAAGTTCAATTTTTTATGAAAATTTTTAAAATTCCCAAATTTTGTAAGGACCCAGGGGGCGTCAAAAAAATCTTAAAAATTAAAAATTTGGATGAAAAACTAAGAATTATTGTCAACCCGGGGTCCTATGAAGTTTAAAAATTTTCATAAAACATTCAAATTTTTCGTGACCCCGGGGTTGTCAAAAATTTCAATTTTTTATGAAAATTTTTAAATTCCCAATTTATGTGAGGACCCCGGAGGCGTCAAAAAAATCATAATAATTAAAAATTTTGATGAAAAACTAAAAATTATCGTCACCCCGACTCTTCGAGGCGAGCGGCTAAACGTCACAGTGATTCACCAGCAGGTGTTGGACGGCTAGGAAATCTGCGACGAAATTCACGTTGTGCCAAAGTCACCGACCGATTATTGCTCAAATAAATAGTCACCAATATTCCGCGTTCTGGAGCAGTGTAGCGTAACATTGTTTATTTACATGTATTTCGCATGTGTTTACTACACAAATGTCAAAACAGAACTGACATTAGGGGCCAATCGCAAAATTTAATTTTAATTCTTACAGTACAGTTTGCAAAATTTATAATAAAATTATCAGAAAGTTGAAAATTTCTCTCATCACAAGTAGTTACTTTTGAATCGTTTATCTTTGACATTATTAAGAATAACAAGATCAGTTCTGATTTCAATTAATTCTTCGTCTGGGCTGTTGATTAACATACAATTTCTTTTTATTACACAATTCTTGCTTAATTTTAATTCTGATAAATTCAAATCGTTTTCGAACCTATAGGTATCATTATTAATTCGTACAATATATTCAAGTTCTTCGTCAATCTGATTATTCATTAAATTTTCAATTGGTACAATTAATTTTTTATGTTTTATTGAAATCTTTTATTTTAGAAGTATTTTTAACTGAAAAACCCAGCGAAGTAGAAGAAAATTAGCAGTTTAAAAAATAAAGAAAAACAAAGGTTGGGTTTCGTTGTTCATTGGCTATGGCCCTTATGTTTGTAACATAGAGAAATATTTTCGATTGATAACCTTAAATCATATGGATGGACTCAGAATCGCTAGCTGAGTCGATTAATCCATGTTCGTCCGTCTTTCCGTCTGCACATCCGTCTGTCGTCGATTTTGGGCCTTAGATTTTTAGCTTGTTTGTTAAAGTTTAGTATACTCTCTGTCCGACGAAGCAGAAGAAGTGTTAACATCAAAGGGCGCCCACTGATAAGCCCAATTTTTAAATAAACGTTTTTTCTGATCAAATAGTAAGAAATTTACAAAAAAATGTCTGACCAAGAATTTAGACTATGTCATTGTTTGTATATCGTCGATATAAAGATTTAGGCCAGTTCAGTTTTATTAAAAACAAAAAAACATTTTTGCCAAAAGCGTTCGAATTTTTTTGTTTGTAAATACTTCAAAATAATATAAGATGCATTTCGTCCATATACCATTTTGGCTCACGCCCACTTTTTTGATGCCCTTTTGTTCAAAAACCATTTTTATACAATGCAATAGAACAACGTTGTTTTGAGTAGACATTAAATAATTTGATAAACTGTGTATCATTATTTTGTGAAAACATAACTTCCAAATTTTGAGTATGCTTAATTTACGAATGGAATGGGACGATTCGCACAAAGGATTGTACCCTTCTCATGTGTTTTCATAAGTTATTAAGTAGGCATTATATACTTTTTTTGTGATAGGTAAATGTATGTATACATATGTATACACATACATATGTGATATGGCATACCTTTTATATTATCTTTTTTTTTGTATCACAATGAATTAAAAAAAAAAACGTTAAATACTGAACTTTCTTTTAAGTTTGTCAACAAATTATCTTTTTCTCTAAACTCTTTCTGTTGGTGCATCGGAAGGTAAATTTTACTTATATCCGTTATTTTAATATAACAAACTTTTTTTCCTTTTTAAATATCTTTCTGTATGCGCATTAACCCCAGTTATCGCCATCTCTGTCACGTATAATACCAATCTCATAAGCCATAAACCACGTGCGAATGAATGCATTTTGAAATGGTTTCTGGTTGAATACAACAAATTTAGGCCGTTGCTATATCCTCATTGTCCTTTTGGTTGGTTCGTTTACGTGAATCGGCAAAACTCAGTGCCGACCAAGGTCAACTAGGCAAGGTAATTTATAATCAAGTGCTGGCAGAGTCCTTCGTTAAGTGTGTTGTTAGTAATTCATTCTGCTTTTTCGGGATCGGTTTAAGAGAACGTAAAGTTGCGCGCAATAGCGATGCTGCCAGCTTTGATAATCACTTTTCAGAGGCACTTGTATTTGTTTCTATGTTGGTAAGGCATTGTAGGATAGACTTTAGGATTACAGCTCTTTTTGTTATTCCTAACAAGATACTTTTTCATTAAAACTGCCAGCCACCCCATCTACGTAATTCCACTTTACTTTCCTCAGTTGGCCCATTTCATATTGTCGGATAAAGGCCGAATAAGTACATTGAGCAATATGCTCACTCTTTCACACGCATCTTCGTTTCAGTAACATGATGTGGGAGATGATTTAGGGGGTTCATGGAGGATGCTGTGGTAAAGTATCGCGAAAACGTACAATCGCATTTTCTCCGGAAAATATGTCGTTATGGTCTACTTGCGTATCGGAAATGAGGCCTATCCTTCTTGGCAGTCCTCAACCTGAGAGGTAAACCTATCCTTCAGAAATTGAATGAAGGACGGCGTAGAGAATTACTCTTGACAAACCAGGAAAGGACGAGGATGTAAACGACGACGACAAAGATGGAAATGTCCTTGTCACAATGACCTCATAAATTGTTGTATAAGTTACCCGCTATGCCTTGTTAATACTACTGTTTGCTTCTCCATTGACGTCGTTTTTTTGGGCCCGCATTTCCAGATGACAGGTATGCAGTGTCCGGAAATTGAAAATGAATTGGGCCACGTCTCATGTGGCTTTAATAATATAAAGGAGGGCGATTTTTTCTCACTTAAAGCAGGCAGGTGGCGACAGACGACCGAGCAAGTGAATCATAGGTGATGCCTTATAGATAAAAAGTTGGTAAATTGTGATGGTATTTCCATTTTATTATAGAAGATATAAATTTGTGTTAGTGTTATACATTTGCTTTAAAAGACGTGTGACGAATATGACGGGACTTCAGTCTACAGGCATTGTTCTTGGCGTAACCAAAGTAATATAAATTTTAGTATATATTTTATTTATATATATATATATATATATATATATATATATATATTTACAATTGGGCGTGGCCGTACCGTTAGATATTTAGACAACCACAATGTCTCTTCAACGTTTTTGTTGGGCGTTTTTATTAACAAACATTTTTGTGTCAAATTTAAAAATATGCATTCTCAAGAAACGTTTATATCAAAATCATTGTTAATGTTAATATAAAAATTTCTTCAATAGGTCATTTTAACCCACTCCCCATCTTTTTTTCATAAGAAAAAAAATTAATTTTTTTGTAGAAACAAGAGATTTGAAAAGTTGTCTGAATAATGTGTTGTGACACAA